>JAEIFU010000966.1:0-87640 GCA_018904235.1 Lordiphosa stackelbergi
TCGCACTGTAGCACTGTGTAATTCATTAAATTAGGGGGATTCCCAATCA
The DNA here is from genome assembly GCA_018904235.1 of Lordiphosa stackelbergi. Classification (NCBI taxonomy): domain Eukaryota; kingdom Metazoa; phylum Arthropoda; class Insecta; order Diptera; family Drosophilidae; genus Lordiphosa; species Lordiphosa stackelbergi. Next base: position 50 of record JAEIFU010000966.1, read on the forward strand.
GAGCGCGCGCGTAAACTGACTGTGTCTCTCTAACACACAATGAATGCTGACTTCGGCAAGCATTCGGTGTAAGAATTGGCAAGTAATTTCGTGCCACTGGGGTCGTTGATGAACTCTGAATTAAATGACTCCTGAAATTTGTACATCAAATAATGAAAGACGAAAACAAACACACAAGCACAATGAAAAGCAAGGTGAAAACAGAGGCTTCGTTGGTCAAATTTGACCTGAAAAAAATAAGACGGCGGGTTAGTATATTAACGATTACACGTAATATCTGGTAAATTTTATCTTGAAGATTTAGATTAATACAATGGAAAAGAACCTTATGGGGAATTTGGGGAATATGACTAAAACTTTAAGTCAACATAATAAAGTCGCACAAAAAAGTTATGAATAAATAGGTTAACTAAAACATTAACTGCACAAGATCTGAAACACAGTTAGTTTTCAATAATTCTCTTGAGATTCAATAAATACCTTTAACTTCAAAACCATTGAACATAATTTAATTTTAGATTTAAGCAATTATCAACAGGACTGTTTGAAATTGATTGCGTTGTGAAATATTCGCCCTGGCGTGCAGCTGTTATAAAATGAAAACGCAAGTTCACGCTTTTAAGGTTTTTTTAAAGTCCCGTTAAATTTCAGCAATACTTAAGTATCAAGAAGATTGGACATTTAAGAGACAATTTGATACATTATACATCTCAACATTTATTTTGGCCTGTGGATTTGGAATTATTGTGAGCGAGCAGTACATTACACGACTTTTACATACCTTTTTACTTACAAGTAACGGGTATAAAAAACTGCCCACGCTTGTTCTAGGGCACCATTCGCCCCCACGAGGCCTTTTGCTTGCCAAAAGCTTCAATATACAACTGGTTCCTTACAGTGAGCTGATTGCGCTGTTTACAGTAATATCAGTTCACGACATTTCCAATAATTGGCATAACTCAAAAATACAATTTCGGACTTAATGATGCAGAAATACTCTCGCTGTATTGTACTATTTTGTGTAAAAATTTCTTGTATTGATATCTCTTTTACTTTCCAGGTGATATGAAAGTACAGGGTTGCCCATATTGACGGACCCATTTTTTTTTAAAAAATCAAAGAAAAAAATAAAAATTTGGCGCGGTTGGCAATCTTAATCATTAATTTTTATACCTTGCAAAGGGTATTATAATTTTGCTCAGAAGTTTGCAACGCATAGAAATATTCATTTCCGACCCTATAACTATATATATTCTTGATCAGGTGACGAGCTGGAGTCGATTGAGCTTTGTCCGTCCGTCTGTCCGTCTGTCTCGTCTGTTCGTCTGTCTGTCCGTCTGTCTGTCTGTTTCTTACGCAACTAGCCTTCCCCCGTTTTAAAGCTATCGATGAGCCCATATAGCCTTCTTTTACTCTCGCATATCTGCTATTATGTCGGAACCGCCGATCGGATGACTATATCTTATAGCCAGCTTACGAACTATCGGTCGAAAAGTGGGTTTTTGTGAGAAAAACTTTATTTAAGCCATTCCCCACTTCAGCGATTATTAATATTATACGCTTTACACAGATTTGAAGTTTTTTCAAATCGGATGTGACTATATCTTATAGCGCTATAGGAACTATCGGTCGAAAAGTGGGTTTTGCGAGAAAATTTTTTGTTTTGGCCGTTAACGTGTCTCGCTCTGCTTATTAATATTACGCTTTCATAGATTTAAAGTTTTTCTCAAAATCGGATGATTATATCTTATAGCTGCTATTGAAACCATTTATAACGAAAAGTGGGTCTTGTGAGAAAATTTTTTTTGTTGTTAATGCTAACGTGTCTCACTTCGTTAAATTATTATCATTATGCGCTTTTACAAAGATTTCCAAGTTTTGGTCAAATCGATGACTATATTCTTTAGCCGTCATATGAACTATCGGTCGAAAAGTGGGTTTATTTGTAGTGTCATCAAAAAACATTTTTAATGTTAGTTTAAACTTGATGTATTTTTTTTTAAATCAAAAAAAAAAAAAATTTGGCGGCTGGCAATCTTAATCCATTTTTTCCCGCAGATTTGTTTTACATCAATTTTTGAATACGAAATCTCTCAAATGGCCGCCTCTGGCGTTGATGGCGTATTGTGCCTTTTTTGCAGCATTTTCCATCGATTTCGCCAACATTTCGGCCGGAATAGCGGCTATTTCTTCACGAATGTTGTCCTTCTACGGTCCTTGGTTTGTTAACGTAAACCTTTGACTTCAAATATCCCCACAAGAAGTCAGGCGGCGTCAAATCGGGCGAACGCGGTGGCCAGTCCAAATCACCACTTTTCGACATCAAACGGCCCGGAAACAATTTCTTCAGAACATCGATTGTTATGCGACTTGTGTGCGGTGGAGCGCCGTCTTGTTGAAACCAGAACTGCCTCATACGCTTTCGACGAATAATTGGCATCACAAAATTGGTCATCATGTCGCGATAACGCTCCTGGTTGATGGTAACAGCATGGCCATTTTCATTTTTGAAGAAAAACGGCCCAATGACCGTTTTCGCACTAACGCCGCACCAAACTGTGACTTTTTCGTCATGAAGAGGCACTTCTTGAATCTCCTCAGGATTTTCAGTGGCGGAAATACGGCAATTTTGCTTATTTACCGCCATGTGATGTATTTATTTTTAAAGTTACACAACTTTTTTTTTTTCACTTTACCCACCCGGCGCGGTTACCTATTTTTTTGGCCCCCCACGGGGCTCCGACCTATAGTTTTTCCCGTTGGCTGCGTCCTGTTGGGGTACCCGAAGTTCATTTTTCCATATTAACTAGCAAGACGTCATATGCCCAGATGGGTCCTGCAGTCGAATATGACAACCCTAGGGGCTTTAAAAAATTCATGTTTTATCAATAAGCATTCTAATTTTATAATATTTTAATTAATTAACTCGAAACTAAAAGAACCATATTTTCTGGATTAAATCCATTGAGAACTATCAACGTGATTTTCCAAAAGGTATACTTTTGAGTTACCCCAGTATGTAGGAAAGGGCGCGATATGCAGCAATCCGTGTTAAGGCCCGGTTGCCCTCAGTTCGAGTCCAAGAACAAGGTACAAACAGATTTTAAATATGTTGAATTAAATGCGATAAAATGATTCCTTCTCCCTGTTACATACTTTTGCACAAATTTAATATATTCTGTGTACCTTTGGTACAGAGATAAAAAAGCTTAGAAGGGGGATAAAGGTAAAGGTAAAATTGGCTATATAGCCCCTTAAAGGGACCAAGCCAATCTTCTCACAATCTGTTGGCGTGTGTGCTTTCAATTTTTCGCACAAGAGAAAGCGACCTACAGCTTAACGCCGAATCCGAACGGCAAAGTTTGAGAATTTGCTTTTTCATGGCTAGTTACTTCACAGCTGGCGCCAATTGGTGGTGAAGGTGACCTGATGTGTAAAAGCTAATTTCTAAAGAAAGAAAAAACGTTATTTATTAGATGTTCCGAGGCGGGATCGATCCCACTACCTTCCGCCCAGCAGTCCAGCACACTAAACGCTGGCCCACAGAAGGTGATGGTCGTTTGGTCAAAAAGAGCAAACACACGTTATGGTAATTTTGCAATATCAAAATAATTTTGCCACATATTGCTCAGCCGGTCTAAACATGCCTTGAAACACTGAAATGGTAAGACCTACCCCACTCGGACAGACATTGCCCTTTCCAAGTACTATTATTATTCGTAGTAGTATGGGGAAGGGGCGTAAGGCAAAAAATATTACTTTTGCCTGTATTTTGAAAGGTTGGTGGGGATTCTATTGTAGATGACTTTCGTCGCTGTTTTCGGAAAAGGACCATCACTTCTTGATTTTTAGTAATTTACGCTCAAATTTGCTTGAAGTGCCTGACCCTTTTAAGCGCGTTTTGTGGCTTCCATTTTTTTCACTATATTTGATATTATTGGAAAGTACCACTCCATAACTTTGTAATAAACTTTTCCAAACCATTCTTCGATTTTTTTAAGTGAAATTATACCATTTTGAAAACTTGAGCTAAAAATTACTAAACAGTCTTCTGCCCCCAAAAAACGTATGCTATGCAAAAACACAATAATAGGCTAGTATTTTGTCATGATACAATGAATACAAGGTAGTGCAAACAATTCCTCCATTTCGTAGAGCAAGTGCCGCACCAAAATTGATTTTCTTTTTTAAGAAATTGTCGAAAAATTAAATTCAATTTTAAAGATATTAAAATTTTTCATAGTAATTCGAAAGAAAAATAGTCTAGGATATTTGGTTATCTCGCAACACGCACTTAGAGTTTTTTTTTTGAATTCCATTAACAGAAAAGTTTCTATATTAAACTTTATGTCCTAAAAAATTTCTGTGCCCTTTTGTGCCGTTTCTGAGAAATTTGAATTTTAGTAAGTGAAGTCATTTCCAAAATTCAAATATCTCCTGCCCAGGAACATTCGTGCGCATTTACAATAAGAAGACCCAGTTGAAAGAATAAGCAAAAATTTAAAAACATTGACGGAATATTACACTAGTTTACAGCCAAAAAGACCCATATCTACTGCAATTTTTTAGTGTAATTTGGAATCGTGATCTCAAAAATCGATTTCAAAACATTTTTCATGGCTCCGTTTTCGAAATATGGTTTTTTTTTTTTTTTTTGAAAGGTGCTCTTACGATTTAAGCCATATCTCACATGACATCAATCGAAAGGTCACTGAACTGCCAGTAATCGCGTAAAACATTGTTTTTAAATCGGCTTAGTAGTTTGAATACAGTAAACAAAAATATTTAAAAACGAGAAAGGCAAAGCTAACTTCGTCTGTACCGAAGTTTTGATACACTTGAAATAGCTTGTCACAACAGTTAACGACTTCGACCAAACTTCGCCAAATCAGCTTAAAAACATTCAATATTACCCATGACTGCGTTTGAGAGCGATAATATTGAGAACAAACCAGTTTTTCTCACTAAAACCCATTTTTCGAACGAACATTTGTATGGCAGCTACAAGAAGTAGTCATCCGATCCGGTCGGTTCCGACATATTAGCAGCCTGCAGTAAAAAGAAGACTCTATGTTCAGCTCGATAGCTTTAAAACTGAGGGACTAGTTCGCGTAGAAACAGACAGACGGACAGACGAACGGACGGACAGACGGACGGACAAAGCTTAATCGACTCAGCTCGTCATGCTGATCAAGAATTTATATACTTTATGTGGTCGGAGATGATTCCTTCTATGCGTTGCAAACTTCTGGGAAAAATTATAATACACTTTTCAAGTGTATAAAAAATGGATTTTTTTTCGAAAATGCGAGAAATTTCAAATATGAAAATGGGAAAACTATAAAAAAATCCCCACATAAACACAGGAGCTGTGAGCAATTTAGTGCAAAAAAATGTGGTATTTTCGTGATTATTCAAAAGTAAATTTCCGTTTGCTTCGACTTTTGTTCCGTTCTTGATTATAAATTTTGTTGTGGTTTTTTGCTAACTTTATAAATTGACCAATAGACGAAGAAAAATACAATTTTATTTTTTGTGAACACACAAATTTCTCAAATTTGACTGTTAGTTCTTCTACTCAATTTGATCCATCATCGGTACGTGTGACACGATTTTCCTCACCAATACCTTATTGTCTTCGTAAAAGTACGATTCTTAAGTGGAAAAAATAAAAATAATATTTTGGATTTTTATATATTTTTTCAAGGCGTTTAAAAATGAAATTTATTGCATTTTCGAGCAAAAAATTGATTTTTTTGAAATATATTTGGTCGTTGAATCAAAACCACTCAACCGATTTTAAAACAATGTTCTACGCGATCATTGGAAGCTGAATTACCTTTCGAATCATATCTGGCTTGACTCTATCTGACAATTATGAAGTCAGATATGGCTAAAAATGTAAGAGCACCTACCGAAAAAATTAAAAAAAAAATCATATTTAAAAAACGGAGCCATGAAAAAATTTTTGAAATTGATTTTTGAGATCACCATTCAAAACTACACTACAAAAATATTTCAGTTGAAATGGGTCATATGTATATTTTTTTATTTTTGTAAACTAGTGTTATTTAAGGCATTCGGTATTTTGAATGCCTTCTGCATTTGTCCTACAAATTGTCCAAGCCAGATCGGTGGATTTTGCCAATTGTTGACCAAGCATAAAAATCGAATTCGAAACGAATTCAAGTAAAAACTGGGCTTACTTAGTGATTTCCCGAAACCTGGATTTGGTAGTAGCAATGATGGTAACTTTGCTTTAGCGACTTTTTCAAAACGCAAAATTGTCTGAAGAGATAACAAATATAGACATCGATTTGCTTGAAAAAATGCGCACTATATTAATAGTTGTTTCGTGCCACCATAATATTGATGTAGATAAATTCAAAAGTTACGCCTTGGGACTGCTGGGCATTTCGTAAATTTGTTACCTTGGTATAATATGCTGCCAACTTTACATAAATTTTTTATTCATGGCCCGCAAATAATTAAGTATGCATTGCTCACAATTGATCACTTAACCGAGGAGGCCCTGAAAGCACGAAACAAAATTTTAAAGTTTTACCGAGAACATTTTTTGAGAAAATGCAGTCGGAAAAGTTGCAACCTCAATGTTCTGAATAGAAAGTTTATTACCTCGGATACTCTAGTATCTAGGCATTTCAAGAGCTACGAAAAAAAATCAATTGCCAAAATCAGCTTTAGATTTTTTTACAAAATGTACCTGAAGTTTAAAATGAATTCTCTAATTTAAATGATTTTTTGAAAGTAGCGACGGAGTAATGAAATTGTTAAAAAATCAAAATATTGGTTGTGTTGTTTTTATACTCTGTACCGAAGGTACATAGAGTATATTAAGTTTGTGCATACAGCTCAAGTTTGATCTAATTCAGGGCGAAGGAATAATTCCGACCCTATAAAGTATATATATTCTTGATCAGCATCAACAGCCGAGTCGATATAGCCAGATGATGTCCGTCCTTCTCAGATCTCAGAGATGGTAAGATAGATTTGAAGCCAACAAGTTTATTTTCATTTTTGCCCGCCCCTCCCCCCCCGCAATTTTGAAAACGTCATATCTCCCACAGTTTTGTAGATTGTTCTACCTTCTAGAGATAGTTAGTCATATATCTAGAAGAAATGATAACAAAACGGATGAGCGGTTATCACAAGATAGCAGGACAACATCATCAAAGAGAGAGCAGCGAGAAAAAAAAAACTTGGGTTGACCCCGGGGCAGCGCGATAAGCATATACACTGGGTACAGAGTATGTTATAGTCGGGCTTGACCGACTTTCTCACTTGTTTGTTATAATTATCACTGAAATCTAAAAGTTTTGCATACAGCTCAACGTTTGATTTCTAATTTTTGCCATTCCCCTTCCGCCCTCGCAATTGGGAAAGAATGTCATATCGCCCACATTTTTGTAGATAGATGATTCCTACCTTCTGGAGTGAAGTTGATACATACAAATAAAGATAGCGGACACCCGCGTACTCCTTCGATAAGACTGTAGTTTCTGACTTTCTCACTTGTTTTGTTTTGTAAGATGGCTTCTAAATATGTTTGCTACAGGGCTCCGCTGAATTATGGCGCGATTTTGGCTTTTTCTATCTTCTATTGCAGGAACGCGCGTGAGTGAATTTTCACTCACGTCATGTACGCACGATTCACGCACGGGATTTTTTGAGCGTTTCGCGTCACTCACGACTCCCGCACGATTAAAGAAGTCTTCACGAATGATCACGCACGATACAACTTCATCTAATAAACACTTAAAAAATTAAAGATTAAATTTATCTTTCATTCATTATTATACACTTGAAAAGTGTATTATAATTTTGCCCAGAAGTTTGTAACGCATAGAAGGAATCATCTCCGACCACATAAAGTATATATATTCTTGATCAGCATGACGAGCTGAGTCGATTAAGCTTTGTCCGTCTGTCTGTTTCTACGCGAACTAGTCCCTCAGTTTTGGAGCTATCGAGCTGAAACTTTGCACAGAGTCTTCTTTTTACTGCACGCTGCTAATATGTCGGAACCGACCGGATCGGATGACTACTTCTTGTAGCTGCCATACAAATGTTCGTTCGAAAAATGGGTTTTAGTGAGAAAAACTGGTTTGTTCTCAATATTATCGCTCTCAAACACGGTCATGGGTAATATGTAATGTTTTTAAGCTGATTTGCGAAGTTTGGTCGAAGTCGCTAACCGTTGTGACGGTGCAGACGAAGTTAGCTTTGCCTTTCTCGTTTTTAACATAGTTCCATATTTTTAATATAAAAATATAAGCTTGTCAATATTATCGCTTAAAAGCCGTGTTCGACTGTCTTCTTAAATATGGAAACCACGAAATATTGTTCCAAAATTCCAGATACATTTTCCACTGGAAACTTTGTGTAACATTGAATTTCATCACTTATATATGGGCTAATCCTGCGTTGCGGACGTTACATTTGTAGGCAAATTTGCTTGTTAAAATTGACACAGCTGGCGTCCACATTGGTATATTTTAATAATTTAAATTAAATGCAGTTCTTTGAGAGTACTTTCAAACCCAACTTAAAATAAAAGGTTATCTGTTTCTGAAAAAAGTTATGCTTGTTTAAAGTTCCGATGCGGACGTTACAAAAAATGGAAGTCGACCTTGAGACTTATGTGCATTTCCACATTTTTAGCGAATTTTGCACAATAAACAAAAAAAGTCTGCATACAAAAAAATTAACTGGAATAAACGACCATTTCAACGCAGCTTTCAAAAGAATGATAAGTCGTCCCGTTATTTAAATATCTTAATTTTTGGTCTGTTGCGGACGTTACACTTTTTCCATTTAGCCAAACTGTGTAAAAAAATTTTATTTTTCAACCGATTGACTGGAAACTTGGTTTGTACGAATAGTACGCGAAATAATTCGACACGAGTTTTTCCGATTTTCGAAATTCCGCCCTCGAGGAAAACGGGCGGAAAATTCTGCATGGAAAAAAAAATATTTTTCATCCGATTGTTTTAAATCTCGGTTTGTAAGGATAAAATTCGAATTCATGTGTGATTTTATTTTCCGATGTTGGATATTAATATTTTATTATTTAAACACACTTTTTTTACTTTATGATTTAATAATTATCGACCACCTAAAGCAATTTAAAGCCCAGATTCAGATTCAGCAGGCAAAAATCCATTATAAACACCTATTTCCACCTCATAATATAAAAACAACTTTTGAGTATTTTCATGCCGTTGCGGACGTTTCACATTTCGGTAATAATTTATAGGTATATTTTTTTTTTTCATCGGATTAAATGGCATGAGAAACTCTGTTTATAAAGTCAGTTTGGAAAACCGAATTATTAAAACTCATTCTGTTAAATTCAACAAATCCTATTTTCTGTTGCGGACCTCACACACAGTAAGCAGATTTTTAGTTTAAATTTTTAATATATAGTAGATATCTTACAAATATAATGAGTACCTTAAATTAAAGAAAATGAAACAAAGTTTAAGTTTAGCTTAGCTCAAAATACTTAAACGACTGTTTCTACCATTTTTTGACCAATGAAAAAACCCTTTTTTTCAAGAATTAATGCAAGCAAGAGGTAGGTTTAGGGATGCATTTGAGGGATTTTGGACAACTTTAAACTTCTGTCCTTGGTTTAAAAATTTTCGGATTAGCCCATATTCTTTGTAATATTTCAGATTCTTGTTGATCGCAATATTGCTACACATTTAGTGAAATATCGTACTGCTTCTCACAATAATCGTGATACGTCGTGAAACACCGTGACACGTTTACATTCACGTCACTGGTACACATCTAGTTTGTATGTTTTATTAAATTCTACTCAAAATATTGAACTGCACCCATTGCATACTTATGGGCAGTACAAAACAATGTGTCATCTAGCACATGTATGTATATCTTCGCTTAAGAAATTCCTAGATTTGTTTGGGACAATTTATTTGAAAGTTAAAAAGTGCAAAGTTTTAGCTCGATTGCTCCAAAACTGAGGGACTAGTTCGCGTAGAACAGACAGACGGACAGACGGACGGACAAAGCTTAATCGACTCAGCTCGTCATGCTGATCAAGAAAGAATATATATACTTTATGTGGTCGGAGATGATTCCTTCTATGCGTTGCAAAAGAAAATGTTTGCATAATTGTCTGCTTGCAATTCTCAAGATCTAATTCCGCACTCTCACCATATAAATAGTGCATACGAAATTTGCGAAGAAAAATTCAAAAGTGTTAGCATTTTGAAATCAAATGGACACATAGTTAATTTTAAATGTCTTTTGTTTTTATTATACGTTGAAATTGGAAAAATCAAATAGAAAAATCATTAATCAAAAATTTTTAGTTAAAAACGAAAAATGTTACATTTACAATTTTTTGTATACCCTGTTCCAAATGTATGTAACAGCCAGAAGGAAGCACCTCCGACCCCATAAAGTATAGGTATATTCTTGATCAGCATCAACAGCCAAGTCTGTCTGTATGAATGCGTCGTTTGTGCATGTAAATGTAAAACTGTAATGTAAAGCTTAAAGGAAAGCTTATTATTCGAAGGCGGCTGATTACGGAGGAAGAGGCAGACGGGGGAGACCTCGACTAAGATGGGATGACCAGGTTCGGGCAGACATTGCCAAGCTTGGTGTGACCAACTGGTCCCAGCTCGCACGGAGCAGAAGCGACTGGCGGACATTGATCGCAGCGGCCGAGACCGTCGAACGGTTGTGATGCATGCATCGGGCCAATCAAGAAGAAGAGAAGAATAACAACCGATGGGGAAACGAGTTCACACACTGCTACGCTAAAGTAAAGAATCAGGGAATCAAACCAAAACGTATTCCGGTTCCGGTTTCGGTTTCGGTAAAAGCTTTGCCTTTTTTTCTGACCAACTTTCAACTACATATTCCTTATCTGAAAACGATTGGAAGCTCTGGAAAATTGATGATTGATGGTATTAAGCTGTCTTGTGAAAATTTATATAGTCAAAGAAATTTGACGATCCCTTTACGACGCTGACTTTGTACACTTCTCTTGTCAGTCCGATTCCTGACTACGGCCAATATTTAACCCATCAAGGTAGAATTGAATCTCGAAATGAACATTCTTAAACCATAATTATAATTCCAACGACTTTTGTAGAAGTTGAAATAACGTGGAGTAGAAGGAATCATTACTTAATCTTCTTTTCAGTTAAAATATAAGCCTCAATTCAATTTATTTTTGAGGCACTCTCAAAAAAAAAAAAAAGTACGAAAATATATAAACAGATACATCTGCACTCCGCCAGCGTCTAGGATTCGCCTGAATCCAGGCATAAGAACAACTGATGCACAAACTCGATTACCAACTCAAAGTTGGGACGTTTAGGACGACACAGCTTTACAAAGTCAACATTGTTTACAACTCCAAGTGATTCCGCCACAGCCACGCCATGGGCCAATGCCTCTTGAGGATTCTTGCATTTGAGATACTTGACATCAATCAATTCCGGACGATACGAGTGAATAATGGCACAGAGGGCGTGACCACTAGTCCAAGATTCAGAGAACTCATACATAGGAAGGCCATAAGGTTTGGTTTTCTGCTGGCACCAGCGAAGCAGTTCACGTCTTCGGTTTCCAAATGTATTCCCCACCCAATTAATTAGGGCACTTTGATTTGAAGTTGTAGAGGCACTAGACACAGAAACCGATTTCGTCGGCATCGTTATTAACCGTTTTATAACAGTTGGAACGCGGCTTCACCTGCTTAAGCTGTGGTTGCGGTAAAGAGCTGGTCTTTAAGCTCAATTCCACCGTTGACTTTTTGATCTCCTCTACCGCCGACTGAGCTTGCACAACACTTTCTTGGGTCTGCGACACTTGACGATAGGCAACTTTCATAAGCACTCGTTCTTGGCCCATAGCTATTTCGTCATCTTCAATCTTTTTTTCCAAAGACTCCAGGGTGCTTTTTAAAACCAAATTTGTGGCAATTTGTTGCTCCAGTTTAACTTGCAATTGTTCATTTTCAAGGAGCTTTTCCTTATAGCGACTTTCCCATATATTTTGGTGCCATTCAAATCTTCGGCAATTTCCCAACAAAGTTTCTTTGATATTTTTCAATTGCAAGTCCAGTTCTTCAAGTTTCTTCTCAGCCTTCTGCTTTTCCATTTCTGTTTGTCTGACCAGTGCCAATTCCTGCTGGATCATCAACTTGTAGCCGACAGTTTCCAATTCAAACCGAACCTCTGCACATTTTAGCTTTGTTTGCAGCTCTGAATTTGTCAGAGCTAATTTCTTACCAAAATCATTTTTTTTAGCTAATGCGCGTGTCAGGCGACGAATCTTCAATTGCATTGACACAGAATCGAGCAATGTAGTGTTCGGCTTAGTTGATAAGGCACTCTTCTGATTTTCCTGTCCCGGGCAGATGCAAAGTGAAACTTCTCCGATTCTGTCGTCCAACTCTAAGTAAATAGACTCTAACACCAGCACTGGGTTAGCCTGTACAGTCTGATTAAAATGCACAAGCGATGCATTTCTGAAAAGACTCGCATAGAGTTGCTTGATTTCTAGAGAACCTGGAAATGATCATCGTTAGAGTGTATACAAATATAATGTAAGGCACATACCTTTTGTTAAAGTCTTTGCAATTTTATCCTTCTCATAGCTGTGATAACTGTTTTGCAGAAATGCTTGGGCCATTAGTCTCATCAATAGCATCATTTTGCACATGCAACGCGAAATGAGAGTGTCTTTCTCTATCTGGCACCAATCTATATCCAAATCCAAGCCAGTAAGTTGGTTTTGGCGATGGTCTACCTCGGTCTTCAGATGCCAAAGCAGTTTTTGGATGTCGAACAGATGCTCTTTCAAGTTATTCATTTTTCCAAATTTGTTGTACGGAGTTAAAGATGAGACTAACCTTAATATTGAAATAATGTCTGATATAGACAGATTAAGCAAAACTCAAAGATTGATCATATGACACAATAAGCATACAAAAACTGCCCCCACTCCACAGTGGATCCGCTTGTATGGAGGCGCGGCCAAAAATACTTTTAATGATAGTAGATGGCTGAAATTTGCGCCAAGGCTCTTGAAAAGTATGTTAAAAATGTGGTAAAAAGATGGACGTGATTTGTTGTTGAGCACCGCCCTTACCTAAACTCCAAACTTCACCTTTAACCATAACCAATATACAAAATTTGAAGAATAGGGAAACAAGCAAATTATAAACTATTTTAATAATATATTTGTACAAAAATTTATAATGTCTCCTCTAGCAAACCATATATAGATTTAAGTAACGTTGTCTTATCTCCCTTGTCTTAAGCTCCCTCTGTCCGGTTATAAATGGGTCGGACCGTAACAGGAGTAAATTCAAAATTTCGGTGTTTGTTATAATGCGTGACATTTTTCGGCTGTGATAAAGTCTACATTTTTTAATTTCTTTGTTGTTCGACTCTGCAGCTTTTTCTGAAAGCTCTCCAATTGATACTAGTGCATGCTCTATCATAGCAGATCCATGAACTAACATCCTCTAGACTGTAGCCGGCAAATAGTACAATGGATATTCTTTGATTAGTTCCTTGGCTATAAATAGTGCATATTCATTAAATTTGTAGGCATTAATATTGTAGCCTGAAGCCATAGCTAATTTTCTGTAATTTCTGAAGCCAATCTTAAATTAGAATAAAATTTCTAGCAACATTTCCGTCATTGGATGTTCCTCTACCTCCATCTCTGGGCGTGTCTTCTATTAAACCCAGTTTTTCAGGAAATTCATTTTGAATTTTCTGCTTTCTTTCCAATACTTTTAATTTTTGTTCAGAACCTCTAGCCTACCACATTTTGATGAAAATATGTAAAAAGTATTCAAAGAACCGTATTTTTGCATGAAGTGGAGATAGACCAAATTCGAAATATTTTTGGTTTACGACTTTGTTTAAGCATTTGGCCAAATTATTCATTTCTGTGGGATTTGCCTCAAATATGTAACATTTGGCAGAGGATGACTCACTTAAGGCGTTGCATACTTTTCCATCTACCATAGTCAGTTGTAAACTATGCTCAACGTTTATGTTTTTATTATGAATAAATAGTTGTGTCGGCTTGAGAAGGTTTATTTTCCCTTTAAAATATTTTTCCTCTGCTATAGGTACACTCATCGAAATTTAATTAAAGCCACCTATACTTCGTTCAGTAAAATATGTTTAAGGCCAGTTTGTTCTCCGGACATGAATACAATTGAAAACATGTATGGTAACCTTGCACGTCGGGTTTATGCTGGCGGACGAAATTTCAACTCGACTGAAGAGCTACGAAAGGCTGTTACTGAGGAGTGGAACAAAACCTGGATTCGGAGTTCGAATTCATGATTAGCCTCACCCGGTTAGGTATTTTGAAGCTCATAAATAAGCCTGGAAGTTAAATCCATTATTTATTGATTTTTTATTATCCTTATTCTGTATCCATTTTATTTTTTTTTAATCTGGCTTTAATTAAATTTCGCAGTAAAAATTGAACATTTTTATAAAAAATACAGAAAACATGCTTTTACTTTAATATAATTATTTGATATTGCTGGATTACCTTAAATTAAGCACTTTTAGAACATGTCTTAAACATTTTTTACTGTACAAAATATAGGTGGCTTTAATTAAATTTCGATGAGTGTAGTTTGGTTGATTTTTTTTTAAACTGAAATCAAACTGGTCTGCAGTAACGTGTTGCCGAAGGCCGACGGTTTTTCCCAATTGTTTTGTAGTCTGTTTTTGAAATTAGTTGGAGAGGTACATAGAATGTAACAAAAAAGCTTTTGTCCCCCAAATCGTTATTGGAAAACTTTTGCTTGTATTCGCTGTGACCTGCGCTTTCATCAAATATCCATTGGCCAATGAATACTAAATTTTCAATAGAATCATCAGTGACTGTTTCTGCAACACTAGCTTAAGCTCTTATATGCTCGAAACTTTGCAACTCGACTTCAGCGTTTGATTCGTCTACACATATATTTTGTCAGGGTATCTCTTTTTTTCAATTCAGTATAGTTCGATAGCTAGGAAACAAATCAAAGGATATTTTGCTGCTCACAAAGTTTCTTATTAGCAAATATTGGTTTTTAGACATAGCGGTCTCCATTTAAAGCGAAATTACTTCTATGGGATCTGCTGTCAATACATTTCGCATTTGATGTTCATTGCGTAAAGCTGAAACAGCGGACTCATCTATTTTGGTCAGCTGAGCTATAAGCCGTCGCTTTATTCTCGCTGAAGACTCCGCAAAATCAAGTTTTGGACGGCCACGAGGTGCACTTTCCATCGTTTGCAGATATTTACTATGGGTGCATTTTAATAAAATTGATTACTTTTGATTCAGCCAATCACATTGATATTGGAGAACAGAAGAATTTTTACGAACGTAACGAGTCCAAAAAGCAAAAAATATTTTACATATCGCTTACTTACTTCAAGGCTGGCATAACTCAACAAGTACGGTTTTTGACTTAATGATGCAGAAATATTCGCTGTATTGTGTTCTATTTTGTGTAAATTTATACTGATATCTCTTATACTTTCCACATTTACAGGTTCATTTTTATGTAAATGCAAGTGAGTCATATAAAAATACTTCAGCTTTCAGTTAAAACATCATATTTTTAAATTTTATTAATAGGAATTGAAAATTTATCATATTCTAATAGACTTTCTCGAAACTAAAAAATAGAGGGAAGCTAACTTAGGCTGTACCGAAGTTTATATACCCTTGGAGCATGATATATGCTGCCAGTTTGATATATGGCTATACGACATATTAATCCAATTTTGATCAAATTCTCCAAAGTTGTCTTGAAACAGATAACATTCATATCTGGAAAGTAAAAAGACGCTACCACTGAAAACAAAAAAGTTTCTCATTAGAACTATTTTTCGATCGATCGTTCCTACGGCAGATATATGCTATAGTCATCCGATTTGGATCAAACTTGACAGAATTGTGTGGTAGTATATAATATTGATCTGCGCAGAGTTTGAGAGCGGTAGCATTGCAAACAAAAAAGTTTTTCCCACTAAGACTTTTTTCAGTCCTATCTTTTGTATGGCAGCTATACTATATAGTTCTCCGATTTTTATAAATCTTAGGGAAATTATGTGAAATCATAGAAAACTTATAAATACGAGGGTTGGAAGCGATAGCATTGAAAACAAAAAAGTTTTTCTCACTAAAACTAGTTTTCGACCGATCGATCCGACAAATGTGCAGCGTATTTGTACCAAAAGACTTCGTGCAAAGTTTGGTTACGATAGCTCTTAAACTGACGGAGGAGATAGCATAGAAACAGACGGACAGACGGACATGGCTATATCAACTCAGCTCGTCATGCTGATCAAGAATATATATACTTTATGTGGTCGGTGATGCTTCCTGCTATGTTATATCCATTGCGAACTTTAAGCACGTTTTTCTCCAAATGGATTATTTTGAGTTATGCGTCTTGAAGTAAGTGAGCGATATGTATCCGATAGATATCACAAGCTCGGTCAATTCAGGTATGTAGCCGTTATTCTCAATATCACGTTGTACAGCAGTAATCACTTCTTGTAATTTTTCTGCGTTGGTACCCTTTTTTTTGCACCATACATTGAAAATATGTAAGCGTGCAAACACACATTGATTTGAATCGCCTTCCAAAACAAATCGAAAATTTAAAACAAAAAATCGAAAAATATCACAGTGCTACAAATTTCCAAAAATTGTAATAACCTGGGTATTGGCATAGCGTACGCTGTAGAGCAGGTCGCGTATAGCACTTCCTCATACTTGGTTTTCCTCGGGGACCCCCAAAATCTGAAGTTATGGCCCAAAAACCGTTTATTGATCTTTTTGCTTACTTAAATTGAAATAACTCGCGAATGGACCATCTGATTTTATATAACTTTGTGTATTCTGATAGCGACGAGGAGAGTATAATATATTATATTAATAGGTTATAGTGATTTACCGCGATGGCTGAGAAATGCGGGTTACAGATCTGGTATTTTCAACATTTTTTTCGAAATTTGTACTTTGACCACCAATGGTTTCACTATTTTATTCTATGCAATTTTTCCTTAAGGTTTATTATAAAAGCCCAGTTAATTCTGCGTTGAACATTGGTTCTCCCGATAAATTTGGTTACCTAATTGCGAAGTTATTCGCGGATATGTGAGCACACCTCGAAAATCTAGTATTCGATTTAAGTATGCTTACAGAAAATCGATTGACTTAACATTATTGCCCCTAAAAGTATAGTTTGCTAAAGTTTAGTGGGAAATTTAAATATAGTTTTTCATGTTATTTCACAATCACACAAATGTTTTCATATTTGTTCGTTGCTGTTACCCTATATGATCAGGATAACTTACAGTCAAATCAACAATTAATGCATGTATATCCGTCCACTACGTATGTGGAGTACATGTGTAGAATATTTGGTATAGGGTATACGAATTAAAAAATAGAACTTCAAAAAGCGCACTCAGCCCCACACTCAAGCGGGCATGAGCCATTAAACGATTTAGCTATGATAACCGGAATTTAAAATCAAATGTTTGGAACATACGCTGAATAATAAACAAGTAAGAAACTCGGCAGAGCCCAAAAAAAACTCTGTACCTGCGGAAGTGCATGCTCAAGATGTATTTTGCTGCCGATCCTTACCAATGAGTCCATATGTAGTGCTAGTTGCTATTTATAACAAGAAGGTAAAGATATGAGGGGTCGTGGCAAAATATTCAAAATAAACTTGATCTGCCTGCAAGTATAAGAGGTTTATGTCCCACATATGCCAAACCTCTATCTCTTACCATCTCTGAGATCTGTTTGATCATACGGACAGACAGGCAGGCGGATTTTGGCTATATCGACTCGACGGTTGATGATGATCAAGAAAACATATTCCTTAAAGGCTAGGTGATGCTTCTTGTTCCATTTGCAAAAAACTAAATATACTCTGGGTATGGAGTACATTAACAGTACAGCTGTAGTGAAGATGCATTAACCCATTTTACGCCGCGCTGCATGAAGTTTTTTATTTAGAGGCGTAAACTACTTTTCGTGGGTAATTAGGACCTAGTGAAGATGCATTAATTGTTAATTCGACTGGAGTTTATCCTGGCCCCATAGGGTAACAGCACTCGAACAGGAATAATATAAGTTCAGAATTGTCATACAAATATATATGCAAACATTTATGTGATTATATGAAAAACTATATTTAAATATTCCACTAAACTTTAGCAAACTATACTTTTAGGGGCAATAATGTTAAGTCAATCGATTTTCTGTAAGCACACTTCAAACGAATACTAGATTTTCGAGGTGTGCTCACATATCCGCGAATAACTTCGCAATTAGGTAACCAAATTTATCGGGAGAACCAATGTTCAACGCAGAATTAACTGGGCTTTTATAATAAACCTTAAGGAAAAATTGCATAGAATAAAATAGTGAAACCATTGGTGGTCAAAGTACATATTTCGAAAAAAATGTTGAAAATACCAGATCTGTAACCCGCATTTCTCAGCCATCGCGGTAAATCACTATAACCTATGAATATAATATATTATACTCTCCTCGTCGCTATCAGAATACACAAAGTTATATAAAATCAGATGGTCCATTCGCGAGTTATTTCAATTTAAGTGAGCAAAAAGATCAATAAACGGTTTTTGGGCCATAACTTCAGATTTTGGGGGTCCCCGAGGAAAACCAAGTATGAGGAAGTGCTATACGCGACCTGCTCTACAGCGTACGCTATGCCAATACCCAGGTTATTTCGCACTGTAGCACTGTGTAATTCATTAAATTAGGGATTCCCAATCAGAGCGCGCGTAAACGTGACTGTGTCTCTCTCTAACACACAATGAATGTTGACTTCGGCAAGCATTCGGAAAGAATTGGCAAGTAAGTTCGTGCCACCGGGGTCGTTGGTGAACTCTGAATTGAATGATCTTTGAAATTTGTACACAACCACGAAAGACGAAAACAAACACACAGCACAATGAAAAGGTGAAACAGAGGCTTCGTTGGTCAAATTTGACCTTGAAAAAATAAGACGGCGGGTTAGTATAATATATTAACGATTACACGTACATCTGCAAATTTTATCTTAAGATTTAGATTAATACAATGGAAAAGAACCTTAAGGGGGAATCTTGGGGGAACACGACTAAAACTTTAAGTCAAAAAAATAAAGTCGCACAAAAAAGTTACAAATAAATAGGTTAACTAAAACATTAATTTCACAAGATCTAAAACACAAGTTAGTTATAATAATTTTCTGGAGATTCAATAAATACCTTTAACTTCAAAATCCATTGAACATAATTTACAGACCGTTTGAAATTCGCTTGTGTTGTGAAATATTCGCCCTGCGTGCAGCTGCGTTGCAAAAATGAAAACGTGTTCACGCTTTCAAGGCTATTTTTTTAAAGTCCCGTTAAATTTTCAGCAAAAACCGTTGCCATCAAGAAGATTGGACATTTAAGAGACAATTTGATTACATTATATCTCAATATTTATTTTTGGCCTGTGGACGGAATCATTGTGAGCTTGTTACATACATTAGCACGACTTAAGTATACCCTTTTTACTCTACAAGTAACGGGTATAAAAAATCCGCCCACGCTCTCTCTGTTCTAGGGCAACTATCTGCCCCACCGGGCTTTTTGCTTGCCGAGTGCTTAACATGCAACTGGGTTCCTTACAGTGAGTTGACGGATAGCCGTCTACAGTAATATCGCTCACTTACTTCAATACGACTTAATGATGCAGAAATACTTACTGTATTGTGTACTATTTTGTGTAAAAATTTTCGTATTGACATCTCTTTTACTTTTCAGGTGATATGAAAATATGTCTCATTATAATTTAACATGTTCATTTTCATGTTAATGCAAGAACGTCATATCTCAGTTGTCCTGCAGTCGATATTGAGCAAACATACATCGGCTTTCAGTTAAAACATCATATTTTCATGTTTTATCAATGAGCATTCTAATTATACCCTGTTCCCATTAAAAATGGGAAAAAGGAGATCATGAAGTTGTGCAAATGTATGTAACAGCCAGAAGGAAGCACCTCCGACCCCATAAAGTATATATATTCTTGATCAGCATCAACAGCCGAGTCGATTTAGCCATGTCCGTCTGTCCGTCTGTCTGTCTGTATGAACGCGTCGATCTCAGAGACTGTAACAGATAGAGCCACAATTTTTGGCATGTATGTCGGTGTATACTGTACCCACGTCAAGTTTGCTCTAGATTTGGCAAATTCCTCCTCCTCCTTCTTCTAACCGCGAAAAACTGTCAGAGCTACAATTTTTTAGCTTGAACCTAGTGACTTAATATATATTTCAGGGCTCCACCCAAGGCGCCAATATCTGCTAATCTATTCTGTATACCACTACAGCAAAAACACCGAAGATATGCCAAGTGCGCCTCCCCATTTATTTAAATAAATTTTAAAATAAAAAGGAGTTCAAAGCTATAGGAACCACATTACTTGGGACAGGGTATTTTGCTGTCGGGGCACTCGACCGCAACACTCTTACTTGTTTTTTTTTTTTGTGGTTGGAATTTATTATGTAAATATAGTTTTCTTGAAAATAAAGATGTCTCCTTTGGCATTCCAAAGGATGGAATTTTAGAAGTAACAAGTTGCAAGTGGCACTGCCAAAATATTATTTTCCAATTTCTATTATTTTTACGTCTTTATTTGTTTTGTGCGGTTGAATGTTTATTTTTTTTAAATGTCCGTTCTTTTCACCTTCAAGATGTTAAAAGATTTACGGTAAAATTATTTTCAAAACGTGTACGTAGCTAGTTACACATATATGATTATTTATTTTGTCCATGAATCATGGCCGCACCTTCTTAAAAAAAAACTGTAAATTTAATGTAATTTTTTTTTGCTTTTTTTGCAAAATTGATATCGCTAGCGATATCATTTAATTCATTCATTCTTGTTTGGTGGCTTTGAGGCCCCCCCAATTCAGTTGGGATACCCCGATGTGCTTTCGATTACTGCACCTATATGCTTGCGGTTGTATACCTGTTTATTAATAATATTTTACACTCTTAACTAGTAATTAATTAAGACCGATCACCCCATAATTTCGAAAATTCGTCCCCGCCCCAATTTTGAAGATATACGCTTTGGAGCCTTTTTTAGATAGTTGCTAATGAGCAATGCGTATCGATTTGCCCAGAAATGATAAAGATCGGATGAGCGGTTCAGAAGTTATGAGCAAATTTAAAAATTTATAATTTAAATTTATGCATAACTTGAGAACCGCTTATCCGATCTTTATCATTTCTTCGGCAAATCGATTATAATATACTATTATGATGGGGGACTAATATGATAATTATGGGGTGATTATAATAAGTGCATACTTGTGGGCTTAGCTGGCGTTCACTTTAAACAGTGGCGCCCTCTAACGGATTCGCCTAATGGTGGAGGTGTTCTTTGCATTTTTCTAAGTAGATACTGATACACGCCTAAAAGAATGCAGTATATAGCCGTAAAACTCTGCTTAGAAAATAGCGCCCTCTGCAGGCTCTGTTCTGCACTTTTCGACAGCTTGCGTTGATCGACTTAGTGACGGCGGTGCGCCTAAAGCAAACGCTTATATAAAATATATATAATATGATTGATTTGTCAATGATTCCATGGGGCCGCACCTTCTCAAACCTATAAAAAAAAACTGTAAAAACGTACTGCATACTTTTCGGCTTGTTCCATTTAGCTCAGTTCCAAAACTTTCCGCTGGTGTAAATTGCGGCGCCACATTTTAAAGCTTTGAAGCTTTCAAGTTAAGAGATTTACTGTAGATTTCATGTAGATAACAGCTTATTACACGTTGAATGGAACTAGTTCAATTTCTTTTTTTTTAGTGAGACCAGGCAAAACTCAGCTTAAGAAGTTGGCGGGCTAATTCAAATAAAATAAAAGAGTTTATAGAATTGATAAAGGAAGTCACTGGTGGAAATTCAGATGTCATTGGCAATGACATGGTCAATTTCATGGATGCATTTTGTGTGGAGCAGAACTTGACCACTGAGACATACCACATAGGTAGTAACGGGGCTGTGGAGGTTGGTACTTGGGTGATGTGAACACATTGGGAAATTGGCATACCAACCATACCTACAAGTGATGCAGCTGCCAGTATCGGAATGCATTTTATTGGCCAAATTCCATAAAAATTTTTGCGAATCGCTCACTTTGATCAGCTCCACTTGTTTGTCCACCTCGCAGCTCTCCACATATTGTAGTAGCCATGATACATTCTCATTTGATAATTTACTTTATTTGATGGTGGACTACTGTGACATTTGAAAGGCGGAATTTGGACCAATTTTATAAACACATTCTCTGATAGAAATGTTACGTTGGATTCAGGCCATTTCTTCTCAAGTGACATTTAAATTTAATTAAGAGGGCAGAACCATGCTTTTAATTTGGTATCTTTTTTTTGCTTTGGATACGTAAGTAGTGGGATTGTAATTAAGAATTCAAACTTAATAAAACTGAGAGCCGTTGCACAGAAAGTAAATAATAAGAGAAATAAACCCGCTTTGAGCCGAACCAACTCAAACCGTACGGAATCGATTCATCGTTATCAATTTGTAGAATTGTTTTGATTCCTCCTTAGGGCCAGCAAACTCTCGGGATGTTGTTGGATTCCAGTGTTTATTGAAAGATTCATATTTAATTGTGTAAGCTTTCTGAATTCGGAACATTCCTCTTTTGTTAGTTATCCTCCACCTTAATTTACCCTCCAGTATGGCTCAGAACTAAATTAAAACTGAATCAGAAAATAAGAGTATTATTTCGCTGATTCCATTTTTATACCCTTGAAGTGGGTATATTAAAATTGTCCAGATTTTAGTAAGCATCTCCGACCACATAAAATATATATATTCGCGATCAGCGTGACGAGCTGAGTAAATATAGCCATGCCCGTCCGTCCGTCCATCTATTTCGTTGATATCTCCTCTGTCAGTTGTAAAGCTATCTTAACCAAGCTCTGCACGAAGTTTTTAGGAACGAATACGTTGTACATTCTTCGAAACCGGATGACTATAGTCGCAAAAGTAGTTCTAGTGAGGTTGCGTCTTTATACTTTCCAGTTATAAATATTATCTGTTTCCACACGATTTTGATCAAATTCGGTTAAATATATCAAATAGTTGCCACTGGCCATGCAAAAGTGGCGCCATCTATTGGAGAGCATGAAAAATCAGTCAACAACCATTGTTCAAAGCGAAAATGAAATTCTTCCATGAAAATCATTCAAAATCTTTATTTCTTACAGTTTAAGAGCAGCAACTGTATATAAACTTCAGTCGAAGAAGTTAACCATTGTTATTAACTTAGGAAATCAAAGCCATAGGAACCACATAGCTTGGCACTCGTCTGCAACACTCTTATTTGTTAGAATATGTATCGCTTTCTAAATCTTTCGAAATATCCGTCGGTGATACAGAACTTCGATAGTTTTTAGTTTCTTATTTGCAAATCAAGTGAGTAGGTTGGGTCCCAGACAATAACATTTAAAATTAAAGAGCTATTTATCTAGTCTAAGTGTGGATTTAGAACTTGAGAATCACAAGCAGGCAATTGTGCACACATTTGATACCCGTTCATTACAATTAAGCTTTTAGTTGCCTTGTCTCAGACTCGCGGCGTGGAAACAGAATTTCAATTTGTTCACCCACAAGAAATATTTATTATTTGGTGTGCTTCACGGGCCGTTGGAATCATTAATACTTTCTTCTTTAAAATGATAGAGCGCTATAGAGCCATATTGACAACTTATTCGTTGTTGAAATACGTGTGTTTTCTTACCAGAATTTATATTAGATCTCATTTAAAAGAAAAGTACACAAATATTTTCTATAATACTTTAAATATTATGTATAATTGAATTATATATCGCTTTTTACATTCATATAATTTAAAATACAGAACAGAAACAACAGTAATGCAGAATTGAACACTGATCAATATCTGCAAGAACCAAAATACAACAAATTAGCAACAATTAGACTTGAGACAATTTTAAAAGAATCAAAGACTCTAGAATCTAAAATATAAGTTACGAACATACAAGTGTGTGTCAAAAAAATGTTTAGCTTGGACCCGCAATTTAATATTTGTTTTATGATATTTCTGCATTGTTTTAATGATATTTCTTTGTTCTAGAGTCTTTGATAAAACCACTATTGTTTCCTTCATTAATTTACCTGTAATAATTGGCTTTAAAAGGCCCGGCCTTGTTTAAGCCCATGAATTTTGATTGCTCGTCAGTCAACTCCGTCAGATGGGCATCAAAGGGGGCCAAATGCAAATTGGCCACATATTCATCTAGAAAGATTTTAAAATCGAAACATGTATTAACCCATTGGTTCACATTACAAGTCTTACCCATTTTCTTAGGCAGCAAATAAACGTCTGACTTATAACGTCCTGGGGCAGAGTAAAGTTCTATTAGCGCAAGCGCCTGAAAAATATTTTCGATTATAAAATTTTGGTCACAAATGTCGCCTGATTAAGAGTTTACCTGGGTCGAGGACGCCACTGAGACTACAAATGATGAAATGGTTGAACAGGACAGATTAACCAATCTACCCTCAGCAAGCAGTATAAGCCTTTTTCCATCGGGCCAAATAATGTGGTCAACTTGGGAACGCACACGCTCCCAAACAAGCTCCGGGGTATGTAAACTGCTCTGCAAACAAAAGTAAGAAATGTTCAAAACGGGAAAAATCAAGATCTTTACACTTGAATCAACACAATATTTGACAATTGTTAAGTAAATACGGAAATATATAACACTGTGCAACAGTCAAAAAAACTACCAAGAACCACTATGCGGAATCGATAGTGCTACCCGAACTGAGTAAATCCCTATCAGCGTTTGGCTAGATTGGAAGCACTTTTTTTTATGGACCCTCAAAGTTTTTGAAATTTGGTGTGCCAACCAAAAAAAGGTGTCATTAGTTTTGGGCAAACAGCTCATTCAGTTTTAGTGATAGCTGCAAACTGTCTTCGGCAAAGTTGTAGCTCTTGTCAGCTCAACAAGGCACAAGTAGCCCTCTAGAAGTCAATCTGCAAAACTTTACAACGGCTGAATGTGCTGGCGCGTCAATCCATACGTTAAGTGCATAAGGTACCGGGTTCAATTCCCAGTCCAACCCAAACAAATTTTTCTGTTTTTCTGAAAAATGCAACGAGTCGGGTGGAGGGGATCGTTGAATCGATGTTTCTGAGTTTCTACGATCTCAAAGAACATTGTACTACAAATGAGAAAATCCGTTTATGCACTATGTTTGGTAACGTTTGTGCTGTCTGAGTCCAATGCTCTCGGTTTTTTCCCCCGGTGTAGAGCAAAGAACATACAAAAATGTCTGGGTGTGATATAAAAATCCTAGGATGATGCAGTTAACGCACTGATTCTGTTTCGTACCGTCATCTTTATGCATCGGCTCGTGTGCTTGAACATAGGAGCTTTCGGGTTTGTGTTATAATTTCAGCAGCTAAACAACTTTCCATTCCCATAGAAACAATCATTTCCGACTCTTTAAACTTAATATAATCTTGATCAGGGCGACGTGTTGAGTCGATTGAACTTTGTCCGTCCGTCTGTCGGTCTGTTCCTGTTTTAAAGCTCTAGAACTGAAACTCTGCATAGATTCTTCCTTTTCCTGCACGCTGCTAAAATGTTGGAACCGACCGGATCGTACCAATATATTATAGCTGCCATCGGTCGAAAGGGATTAAGTTAGAAAAAATTTCATTTTAGTTTGAGCGTTCTTAAACTCTGATATTTCAAATCATTTGCAAAGGAACATTCGGAACAGTCGAAGTTAGGAAAATATACCGTTTGATAATTATTTGCTAAAGAATTTTAGTCTTGGGATTTTTTTTCCTTCCGTACTTCTGACATCGAACATTCTTGTTTCAAGTATGCATGTGTATGTAAGTAATATTAACGGTCGTTTGTGTCTGTGGAGCAACCATTAAAAAAGTACATTTACATTTACATTTAATTAAAAAATTGTTAATATTCCATAGCGAACCTACTTTTATAATGATTAGTTTAATCGCTAACCGAAATGCACCAACTGAGCCTTTTGTTGATCAAACTTTTGTAAGATTTTGCTGTTTTTATCTAACTTCGATTCGTTTTGTGGTTCCCTCATAGATTCTTTATGCCAGGCCTAGTCACACTGTTAAATGATCGTTTTAATAATAATCTAATCACAAGCTTACCACATCGATTTCAGAACAGGAATGACCCATATTACACAAAATACAGCCATTCTTCATGCGATCCATATGTTCCCGGGTGACGACATTCTTGTTGCCCGTGCATGTCACTACCACATCCACAATGCGTATGACTTCGCTAAGACGCACCACTCGAAAACCATCCATTGCCGCCTGAAGTGCACAAATCGGGTCCACCTCGGTTATGTACACTATGCAACCCTGACCTTTGAGAGACTGGGCACAGCCCTTTCCCACATCACCGTAGCCGCAGATAACCACCTGTTTGCCGCCAAACATAATGTCCGTGGTGCGTTTTAGACTGCAAGTGAAAAGGTCTACAGATCTCCAAACACATCTTAACATAGAACCGATCCAACTTACCTGTCTAGTATCGCGTCGCGACAGGTGTAGAAAGTGTCAAATTTATTTTTCGTCACCGAATCATTGACGTTTATCGCCGGCACGGTAAGTTTTCCAGCCTTGGACAACATATACAGACGATGCACACCCGTAACACTCTCTTCCACGATGCCCTTAATGGACTTGAAATATTCCGGATATTTCTTCAACATCAAGTGAGTGGCATCACCGCCATCGTCCAGTATCATGTTCGGCACCCAACCCTCTTTATGAATGCATTTATCGAGGCACCACCAAAAATCTTCCTCAGTCTCTCCACGCCAAGCAAAGATGGGTACACCGGCTTCCGCCAAGGCTGCGGCCACTGCATTCTGTGTCGAATAGATATTGCATGCCGCCCAGCGAACAGAGGCTCCAAGTTGCACCAGTGTCTCGATCAGTACCGCAGATTGTGCATTTACATGAGTGCAACCCACAATATGGGCATTCTTCAGCGGCTTCTCATCACGCGCACGCTTTCGTAAGGTCATTATGCCGGGCATTTCAGCCTCCGCGATCTCGATCTCTCTACGACCAAATCCACTCTTGCCTATATTCTTGACGCAAAAATCTGAACTGCCGTTGAAATTACGCTGCCTATTGTCCTTGGGCGATATGTCATCCTCGTCGGAGCTACCAGTGAAACAAGCTGATGGTAAAAACAGTATTGTTAGCAATTTCGTAAAATAAGGATTTCAGTTTTTACTAAACTTACTGGAACTAAATGAACAGGTGGACACATCAGAGAACCGGCGTGCCTCAATGCTTGATTTCTTAACTGCAGTCTGTGAAGAAAATAAAATAGTTCAGATAATGAGTCATACGATTTTAGGACAAGCAACGCGGTTTAAGTATTTCACAAAAGGGTAAAATTAAAATAATGACCGGATCAAATCACTACATATGTATATCATACAGCTGCCATAGTTCGAAAATGGGTCTTAGTAAGAAAAACTTTTTTGTTGTTAATGTTTACGTCTCCTAACTCGTATTTAACGTTATAAGCATTTGCACAGCTTTGCAAATTTTGATCAAAATCGGATGACTATATCTTATACCTGCCATAGGAACTATCGGTCGGAAAATGGGTCTTAGTGAGAAAAACATTATTATCTCAAAATAGCAGCTACCCGGCGCGCGTTGCTACCCCCCTTTAGAATATTAAACACAAACCGAAGAAGTGAAGCTTACTTAACAATGGCCATCTATCAAATCTTCATCTAGCGGAATGCGCGATTTTTGGAAATTTCGATCTTTACCATCCGTCTGTTTACCTGTCTTTATGATAATTTAAACTCATTATAAAATTTTGCTAGTTTTGCGATTTTTTGGTCCGTTTCAACAACATCTCCCACTTATAAGTCTTCATGTCGATCAGAACTCATATACGAATTTTAGCAATTTCTAAAATTTTTAAAACGATTATTTACTCGTCTTCAATTGCCAACCATCAAATCTTTAATCTAAACCAGTGGTGCACAAAACGCCTATGGCCTGTCCCACGGGATAGGAACTGAAAATGCTGCCGGCGTCGCAGCCGACACACGCATAGAAAGAGAGAATACGTGTGTTCTATAAATAGCACGCACACATATTTATTTCTTTGCTTGTAGCCCATGTTTGACATAATGATGTTTACTTCGTGTTTCGCTGCTACACACACCATCGCAAAGCTTGATAGTGTGTGTTTGGGCACCACTGATCTAAACTCATTATAAAATTTTGCAAATTTGGCGAAATCTTTTTACACTAAGAAAAAAAATATCAAATTGATATGTTAACAATTTCAAATCGATATTTTTTAACTTATCAAAAACCATTTTTTGTAGTATCACTTTGAAACTATTTAATATCAATTTAAGTGAATGATACTACTTTGGATCAGAAAGATATTATTTTCTTGTCAAAATTATTTGAAATTATTGATATTTTTGTAAAGTTTTGTGATTTATCTGGAGACCTTTCTTATATTTAATTAGTGAGTTTAGCTGGCTCTAGGTCTGAAAAAGTTGCGTTTGTTCACAACTAAAAACCACTTATGCATTATACTTCAAAAAGAGCTGGTTGCCTTTACGGTACCGCTTCTTCATTACTAATGGATACGTGAACAAACAACTCTGCCGTATTTGGTGTGAAGAGCAGCCAGAAGCATTGGAAGAACTGCCAATGCATCCCAAAAAATGCATTGTTTGATTTAATTGGACTGTACTTTTTAAAAAATGACGAAAGGTGGAACATTACTGTGAAGGCAGAGCGCTACCATGCGGTTGATACAAACTTTTGCACGCAAAACAATGGCCCAATTGAGAAGCGAGTTCGGTGAACAGTTTATTTCAAGTTTGGGGCCGGTCAATTGGATAGAATTGGATAGATCGTGCGAAATAACGCGATTAGACTATTTTTTGTCGTGCTATGTTACGACTCATGTCTGTATATTGAAGAATTCATTCGTAACATACCGGCCGATATGTTGGAGAAAGTATGCCAAAACTGGACCCAGCGAGTGAACCATTTGAGGCGCTGCCGGTGTCAACACTTACATGAAATCATCCTAAAACATTGCATTATATGGGTCGATCTATCGACTCAAATAAAAATCTCATATATTTTTCTGAACTGTTTTGATTTTTTTTAAAATTAAATCCGAAAGCTGCTTAAAAATCACCCCTTACAAGCAAGTATAAGAAGTTTAAGTCTCATATATGTCAATCTTCCATCTCTAACCATCTCTGTTGTCGGATATTTCAAAAATATCTATATCGATATTTTTCACGATATTGAAACAGTATCATTTCGATATAAATATTTTGGTGTCGAAAGATCGATATTATTGATATTTTCGATATTTTTCAATAATAACCCGGATCTTAACAATGAACAGGTCTATTGAGGTAATTGAAGCGTCATTTGTCGCAAAGGAAAAAAATATTTATTCAGTTAATACTACGAAACGTAAAAACTTCTGGTTTTAAGGCCGATTTCCAGAACGCACGAAAATCAATTTGTATGTCGAAGTTCACTTGAATAGATACACTTCTGAACTGATTTAAAATCTGAATGCTATTGCAAAGCAGTCTTATTTGAATGAAGTATAGTACCAAAATAAATTTTTATGTCATCAGGAATCGTTAGACAGAGATTTGAGCAATTTAATTGTCAACAAATCAATTGTCCTTTTTCCCCCAGCACGTCAGTTTTACGAGATATATGCATAAACGTGTGTTTAGCGAGGTTTCTTTACATTTGTTGGTTGTTGTTGGATGCTCACCATCCAAGTCCCAACCTCCGTAGCCTCCACAGCCCACGGCCAATCAGTCCTAAGCCATTGCAGTCTATTATAGTAGTGTTTCTTCCGACTTGTTGTGGTAGTTTCCGTTGCTCCCGTTGATACCTATGTGTTCACCTACCTACGGCGAGTATGATCCTCCAGTCCATGCAGCTGGTTGTGGCTATGATTACTATAGCAGTATGTCTCAGTGGTCAAGTTCTGCTCACGCAGGCCAATACGATAATAGGGGACACTGCTTATACCTCCAGGCGCACAAAATGCATCCATGAAATTGAACATGACAGTTCCTATGACCTCTGAATTTCCCTTAGTGACTTTCATTATCAATTTTATAAACTCTTCTATTTTATTTTAATTATCCCTCCAATTTCTTAAACAAACAAAAAAGGGATCATGAAAAGGTAATCATGAAGTTGTGCAAATGTATGTGACAGTCAGAAGGAAGCACCTCCGACCCTATAAAGTATACATATATTCTTGATCAGCATCAACAGCCAAGTCTTTCTGTCTGAATGCGTCGATCTCACAGACTATAAGAGGTAGAGCCACAAATTTGCGCATTTAAATGTAAAACTGTAAGCCTAGCACGGAGGGCGTTCGAATTTTCCTTCCAGAAATTTACCTAATATTCCTTTTTGTGGAATGTAAAAGGCAGTGTGACCAGGTAAACTCAAAAGAAAATAGCGAAATCGGAAAAAAAAAATAAATTGGCCAGCTGATTTGTATTTTGATTATAAGATTTAAATAAAATGTACAACGTGAAGAAAGTTGCAATTGAAGTTGCAGTGGCAGCTATTTAAAGAATATAAATACAAGAATATAATGGCACGGGGCCAGTCCAATCATAATTGCACCATTTCCATTTTGAACATCATTGAGGGCGCGAAGGATACCATTTAGGTGCACATATCGCTGCAACGCAAGATGGCTCGATTCATGCTTTGTGGCGTGCCCTGAAACAACATGACAAGTTGCTCAAGAGTGTCGCAAGACTAAATCCTGATTGTTTGGTGCAGGAGAATGAGGCAGCCACACGAAGTGATTATATGCAATACTTTTCTCAACTGGACACCAACTGCTTCACAAGCCGTTCATGCAAATGCGGTGTCCAGTTGCTTGCCATCTGTGATGTCCCACAAACAGGCATTGTTTTTCACTGCATCAATTAGTACATTTTTGCCACCATAACTAAAATTTTGCAGATGATTTTTTTATTTTTGTCTTGCCCTTTGACAACTGACACAAGGAAAAAATGACTGCACAATATCTCTGGCAGAAATATCAGCTGTTCGATACAGTCCACACGGTTCGTCGATATGGCAACTCTCAAAATTCCTTGTGTGTATTGCTTAGCTTTCTGCGTACCCAACATCTGAATGAGGCAAGTAAGAGATAGAGGTTTGACATGTATGGGACAAATGCTTCTTTTATCTGCACGCAGATCAAGTTTGTTTCAAATTTTGGCCACGCCCCCTCCCGCCCCCCCGCAATTTGGAAAAAAATTATATTGTATCTCCTACAGTTTTAAATATAGAGGATTCGTACCTCCTAGAGATAGTAAGTAATTAGCAAAATGAATCGATTTGCCGAAGAAATGATAAAGATCGGATGAACGGTTCTCAAGTTATAAGCAAAAAAGTGAACCAAGCCCTCCCCGCTACCACCCTAAAAAATTTTGCATACTTTTTGGATGGTCACACAAAGGAACACTGTTTAACATGTTTTTTCATGAGTAACGGGTATATCGAAGTCGGTTAGAGCCGACTTTAACTTATGCTCTCGTTTTTATATGGAGTTTGACAGCTGAAGGAAAATTTGAACGCCCTCCGTACTAGGCTTATATGGAGTTTGACAGCTGAAGGAAAATTCGAACGCCCTCCGTACTAGGCTGTAATGTAAAATTAGCTATACAGCGCCGAATTGCTAAAAAATTCTTCTCTCAATCTCAGCGTGTGTGCTTTAAATTGTTCGCACAAGAGAAAGGGACCTACAGTTTAACGCCGAATCCGAACGGCAAAGTTTGAGAATTTGCTTTTTCATTGCTAGTTACTTCACAGCTGGCGCCAATAGGTGGTGAAGGTGACCGGATGTGTAAAAGCTATTTTCTAAAGAAAGAAAAAAACCTTTTTTTTAATAAATGTTCGGAGGCAGCACTAACTGCTGGGCCACACACGCCCACAGGTGTACCCTGATCAAGTTTGCTTTAGATTTGACAAATTCCTGCTCCTTTTCCTTGCAACCGCGAAAAACTGTCTGAGCTTCAATTTCTAAGATTGAACCAAGTGACTTTATATATACTAAGTTAGGCACAATATATGTCCTTAATAAGATCAAAGCCAAACCAAAGATATGCAAGTGCGCCGCCCCATTTACTTAAATAAATTTTAAAATAAAAAGCAGGCCTGTCAAAAAAATCTATTTTTTTTTATTTCTGTTATGTGAGAAAAAGTATAAGAGTCTTGTTAACCACGTCTGTGGAAAGGGCATTTTCAACACAGCGATAAATTAAACATCGAAAACTTAAGTTCTGTAAAGTGGTTTCCATGCCGAGGTTATTGCTTAGTGCTCGCCAGGGGACGTTACAAGAAATTTTTGAAGATTGGAGTTTGTGGGTAGACAAGCCTTGAAAATCATGCAAGGATCAATGCATAAGCGCTGTTCACACCTAAGGGATGTCCATTGTAATAAGACCGTTCAATGCTTAAGAAACTGCTTTTCAAGGCCACAAATGACCACATAACTAAGCACTTTGGATGACCAATGGTAAAGAACACAGTCAAAATCATTAAGACTGATTCAAAACACTTTCCGTGACTGACAAATCACTTAATCGCTCAAAAAAATACCAAAGAGGATTAAAAATAGTTTTAATGCCAAACCAACTCTCAACCAAGAGTAAAATCCTAGAAGGATCAATCCATAAGCGTATTTCACAGACAAGGGATCTCCATTTTAATAAAACCTCTAAATACTTATGTAACTGCTTTTCAAGACCTCATTTGCGGTGCCGCACATGCTTTTTATGTTTCTCTTAGTGAGAAACACTTTGAAAATAAGTGTTGAGTTATTTTGGACCTCTGCTTCATTGAGTCAGAGAAGTTTCCTTCTGGCTATTACATAGGTTTGCACATACTTATTGAACTCTGTACACCTGTTTTTTCTCGGACTCCATTTCGTTGTTGGTTCCATTATTTTCTTTAAGTTTTAATTCCTCAGTACTTATCCGGACCAAAAGATTTTAACAGATTTGCGAAGGTGGTCACGTAATTTTCGATTCTGAGGTGTAAATAAAGTCGTATCTTTCCACAGCGTTTTTAACATGAGCATATGACAAGCTGATGGATTTATTATACGTTTCATAAATATTTGCTATTTCCCATCGCATAAACAAAAATCTAGCAATTTAACAATGTAGCTATAGGTGTTTATTGGTAAACTTATTTATGGGCGCGCCTTTACCACATCCCCAACGATTCCAGAGAGAGCCGGATTCAAAGCCAAATGGGAAATGAAATTGACGAAGCTTGCTGGTAATTGGCATCGTTTAGCATACCGTTGATAATTCGCTGCGCCAATTGATTCTGAGGGAGATGTGAGAAAGCGAATCGAAAATCGCAGAACTCATGCAATCGCCTAGCAAAGTGTATGTAAACAGACAAATTAATGAATTCTACAAATATGTACTGTGTACATATCTTATAAATTTGTATCTATTGGTGGGTTGTGTATGAAATAAATGTGTGTACGTATTCAATAAACATTTGTACATATACACCCGGGAAAAAATCAAGAACTCTGTACTCAAATCAGAGTAAATCAAGCCCACACCATCTCAAAATCCAACCAATTTTACTCAAAGCTAATGTTATAGTCGGGCAAGCCCGAGTAGGCTCTCTCTTTGATCTCTCTTGTTTTTTTCAACTTAACTTTTAGCTTGTGCAATAGCTTAATGTGCTAGCGCGCCGTTGAAAACGTTGTTCGCTAAGCGCAGACGGGTACCGGGTTCGTGGATCATTGAAGTTGTTGTACCGCTCTATCTCTGATTCTTTGGAATATGGGTTGATCCCTCCCTATCCCTCGTAAAATAATACTTGCCACTTCCCTCCCATCGCTGCCAACTCAAAGAGCCAAATATGAGGAAGCCTTGTCTATATCAATCAAATTGTTTTCCCAGCTGAGAATAAAATGTTCTTGAAAACCATAGGTCGCAAAAATCGGTCTCCCTTTTGCCTGTGTCAGAAAACGACCGCATTCGGGCGAGCACATTCAATAAAGGTACTGAATCATCCTTCAACTACGCTCTGCGCCTCTCTTTGGTTGTGAGAGGAGAGAAACACATATTTTTTTCTTTTTTCTGTCAGGTCTATCTCGGGCCCTTTTGGCAAAATTCACGCATTCGTATGTATGCACAGGTGTGTAAGCTTACTGCATAGGCTCTGCTAACAATATGAATGTGTGCGAAAAACTATATGCCTTCTCTGGTTCTTTCTCACGCTGACTCGCTCTCTGTTTATGCTTAACTCTGGAGCTCTCCTGAGTCTGCAACCGATTCAACTAACATTTTTAATGTTCGGTCTTCGTGAAGACTGACTTGGGCTCTCAGACCGATTAGTGCTGTGTGTTGAACTACGGCCACGGAGTAGTGAGCGAAATGGCAGCTTAAATTCGGTTAAGGGAAGCCCGAGCGCGTTTTGTTTTTGTTTTTTTGTTCAGTAACGTGAGCAGAGAAAACTGAATATTCGGTTGAGAGTTATTTACGAGCTTTATTGAAAATTGAACAATATGAACTCAATTTGAGTTTTTGCGATCTCAAAAAAATCTTAGTGAATTGAGCACTGATTTTAAAAACTTTTGTGCTCATCTTGAGTTAAATGTTCTTGGTTTTTTCCTGCTGTGAAAACAGAACTGAAATCAGGTCCGAACTGATACGATTAGTCCTGCGGCTGAAGGCTTTGCTATAGTTTATCTGAAGCATAGGGTAAAAGAGTAAATTGAGGTTCGGCAAATGTATGTTAGTACTGTGCTTTCTACTCTTGCGCTGCTTCCCCGCCAATCTGTTAGTCTGTCCATCCATCAGGCAGTTTGTCCGCCGAACAAATAGATCTCACATATGATAAGAGACAGAGGTTTGACATGTATATGGGTCATACTTATAACACAATTAGCAAGGGCTCAGTTATTTTATACCCTTGCCCAGGAGTTTGCAACGCTTACAATTGTGTCATTTCCGACACCATAAAATATACAAATGGACAGCTTTGTCCGTCTGTCTGCTTCTACGCAAACTAGTCTCTCAGTTTTAAAGCTATTAAGCAGAAATTTCGCATTTTTCAATATACCCCGTACCAAGTAATGTTTTTCCTATAGGAACCATATATGCGTATATTTCTTAAGTTAAGATGACGTAATTTCTTCGACTAAATATATTTTCATGTGGCTTGACACGCTTCTGATAATTTTGAATTTACTGGTTTTGATAGGCCTGCTTTTCATTCTTAAATAATATAAATATACTTGAAACAAATGGTGTTTTTGCTCGGATCTAAGTGTGGTTTTCAAAATAAATAGTTATTGGGTATTACATAATATATGGGCATTTCCATAGACGCGAACGCGACATACGTACGTACACGTTCACAGTGCAGAAAAAAAAAGAAAACAAAAATAATTTTTTATATTGTTTTTATTATACCCGTTACTCGTTTTTTGGTAGCATTACGGTAGCAGTATATTTAGTGCAAAAGGTAGGCTCAGTCGATTTGACGATTAAAATATACTTTCAAAATATCATGGGATTTAGCACGCTACATAATTGGAAGTCGTTTTCGACTGCATCTAAAACGAGAGCGTAAGTTAAAGTCGGCTCTAACCGACTTCGATATACCCGTTACTCATGAAAAAACATGTTAAACAGTGTTCCCGCGTACCTAAGTGTGACCATCCAAAAATTATGCAACATTTTTTTAGGGTGGTAGCGGGGAGGGCTTGGTTCACTTTTTTGCTTATAACTTGAGAACCACTCATCCGATCTTTATCATTCCTTCGGCAAATCGATTCATTTTGCTAATTACTAACTATCTGTAGAAGGTACGAATCTTTCTCTTTATCTTTAAAACTGTAGGAGATATAACTTTTTACCAAATTGCGGGGGCGTGGCCAAAATTTGAAACAAACTTGATCTGCGTGCAGACAAAAGAAGCATTTGTCCCATACATGTCAAACCTCTATCTCTTACCATCTCTGAGATCTAGGTGTTCATACAGACAGACGGACGGACGGACGGACAGACGGACAAGGCTAAATCGACTCGGCTGTTCATGCTGATCAAGAATATATATACTTTATATGGTCGGAAATGATTCCTTCTGCCTGTTACATACATTTGCACGACTTTAGTATACCCTTTTTACTCTACGAGTAACGGGTATAAAAATTCGTAAGTCTGGAAATTGTAAAAAAATATTTGAAAGCAGTTAACTATCAACAAAAGTGGAGTGATGTAGCTTTTTATTGACAGCGATTACATTCAATTATCTTCATTAGTTTGGTTTTTATAAGCTTTAGTATTATTAAGAACGAGACATTTAGCACGCGACATTTCAAAAATAGCTAAGAGTGAAAAATTCATATCTTCAGTTTTCAGGCCCATTTTCTTACAGTGAGCACCAAGGAAAGCTGTATGTCCATAATATTATTTGATTTAATATCAAAAAACAACATTTTTTATAAATAAATTTTTTTCGCTTGTTGTGGACCTTTCTGTGAAAATGCCCATATATTAAGTGATGAGGTTCAAACTTTAAAATTGTGGAACATGCAAGAATTTTTATCTCTATCTATTAGAGTCTCTGAGATCGACGGCGGACAGCCAGACGGACGAGCAGACTGACATGGTTAAATCGACTAGGTCGCTGATACTGGGTTGGAAATGCTTCCTTCTGGTCGTTACATACATTTGCACAACTTCCCTTTTACCCATTTTTAATGGGTACGGTATAAATTTGGATAAACAAGTAAGTTATAGCCACTTAAAAATAAGCCGTTCCATTTTGCCTGAGACGACATACCGTAATGGCCGGATATGGCGCAGCGGTTTGTGTATCGGCCTGCTGAGCGGGAGGCGTGGGTTCAATCCCGCCTCGGACCATCAAATAAAAAGTTTTTTGTTCCTTAGAAAATAGTTTTTACACATCCGGTCACCTTCACCAGCTATTGGCGCCAGCTGTGATGTAACTAGCCATGAAAAAGCTACTCAAACTCTGCCCCTCGGATTTGGCGTTAAACTGCAGGTCCCTTTCTCTTGTGCTAAAAATTATTAGCACACACGCCAAGAGATTGAGAGAAGCTTGGCTTGGCACTTTGTGGCTGTAAAGCCAATTTTACAAAGCGTAAGACTGTTAAGCTAAAACTTTACAGAGAACAGTACTCAGAAAAAAACAAGAACTTTGTACTTGAATCAAGTACAAACGGTGCGTCAATAGTACGGTAACCGCGAAAATACTTGATTCGAGTACAAAATTTTTATATCAATTATTTTTTTTCAATCCCGAATTTAACACTGCTTCGGAATATTTTAAGTACATTTCGAACTATTTAAAATCTTGATCTTAAGTATAACCCGATTTACTCTCAAAATAAGTGCAAAACGCTCTTCATCGAAGTCTAATATATTATATAGTCCAACCCAAAACATTTTTGAAACAAAATAATACTTAAAAAAATTAGAACAAAATGTTCTTGGTTTAAGCCTATAAAATTGTAAGCTTTCCCAATTTGTACTGAAAACTAGGTCTCTGTATAATATCAAAATCAAAACGAAATAAATTAACCAAAGCCCAAGATGTTTATGCTGTAGGTCGCCAGTCTGCCCTCACTCCATAACCAAAGTGTTAATATCAGGAGGAAAAGGGTTCATTATCTTGCTTGTGAAAGCTTGTGTCCGTTAGGACGGGACGGGATAGAATTTAATAAGTTTTCCACGCCTAACTTACTCTCTCCTAACACTTTTTTGGGGATGTCGAAATATCGATATCGAATACTTGTTGAATATATTTTTGGTGTGTATTTTTATAAGATTCGGCCACAAAAAGGGAGATTTTCTGAAGGCATTCTCTTGGATATTACTAGTATTACTAATATTACTAATATCCAAGAGAATGACCTTAGGAAACCTTCCTTTTTGTCCAAAAACCAAAAAAAAATATTAATAAAAATATCGTCAAAAGTTATTCGATATCGATATTTCGACAACCCTACACTTTTCCCATATTGATTTATTTTAATTAACTGAAAATTCTAACCTGTCTAAAAATTAACATGAAGCCAATGATATTAAAAAAGAGTTTGCTTTTTAACAAATAGATTTAATAGAAACATAGTGTTCAAGGAGC
Organism: Lordiphosa stackelbergi; assembly: GCA_018904235.1. Classification (NCBI taxonomy): domain Eukaryota; kingdom Metazoa; phylum Arthropoda; class Insecta; order Diptera; family Drosophilidae; genus Lordiphosa; species Lordiphosa stackelbergi. The sequence goes on from JAEIFU010000966.1 coordinate 38,447, forward strand.
TGTTGGGCTAATCTAAATCAAGAAAACAATCCAAAATAAAAAAAAAAACAATTTTAAATTTATAAATACATTCTAAAACATGAGCTTTTGTAGCTCATACCTAATTTATGATGATGTTTTTCTCAGTGTACTACATACCGGCCGCTGGTTGTACCCGATTGCCTTTTAGGCTCTTATTTACATATTTGCCAAGCCGTCACGTGCCGTGTTTTTTGTTTCGGTTTTATAAACAAATATCAAAAACAACACAATGAACTTTAATAACAAACTAAAGAAATAACGCAGCCACTCACCTTATCAGCCAGACTCAGATCGGCTAAAGATGTCTCCGGCATTTTACTCATTTTGTGGGCGCTGTGAATGTATGAAAGCAAAACAACGTCAGTATCAATCACTTACCAAAAACACAGCTGCGATCGAGAAACGACCTTCGGGAACTTACATTGAGATTGTATCGAAACAGGTTCTAATGCGAGGTGTCAAGATTTTTTGTAGTTTGTTTTGAATTAGCTAAGTATGTTGTTCTATGCAACAACGAGACCGGCTCGTTATGGCGTATAGCTAGTGCAATGTGCGTCAATTCGGTTTTACTTGGCCACAGTCGTGAGTGGACGAAAAGTGGCGGAGTCGCGTCTGTACGGTCGGAGATCACACAGCAGACTAAGTCACGCTTACTGAAGTGCAAACGAGATCTCGATCGCCTCGGGTCACTTTACTTGACTCTGTCTTCGGATCGCGTACGAATCGACTATGTTCAACCCGATGATGCCTTCCAACGCGTCCGCACTTGGCTGGCGCAAACAACAAACTGATACACAATCGCCTAGAAATAAAGAAATAATACAGCGAAAACAATACAGGAACAATTGAAAGAATACCACCAACAATTATGGGAATCTTATCTCGCTTTGAAGCTCTTATCGCTCTCTAATTTCGTGCTCTCGGCTTGCTTATGAAGCTACAAGTGTGGTAGTCATCGTCAGTCATCCTCATCCGCGTCAAGTGCTTATCAAAAGTTGACTTGATGGGTGCAGATTATCGAAATCAATTTACCTTCTGACGTAGGCACTGCCACAGCCACCCAAGGCAGGGAGCTCATTAATGCTGCACGACACTCCAAATGTTTAGGCATAAGTACGTAACTTAGTATTCTATATTGAATGAAACGCCTTTTACGAATTAGTTAACTTTGCGTCGTTATGCACAATCAGTCCTATCAGTTTAGTTCATTAGTTATGGAAAATCACGAATTTTTTAGGTATGAAAATTATGGTTTTCTTTACGTTTAGTCATTGCTAGACATGAGTATCTCCTTATTTTCTGAGGTTATGGTAATTGACTTTTAATAAAAAATCTTCTATTTATAAAGTATACCTCTTTACTGTGGGCAAATAGAATTAATAATCTACCAAAATCAAAAAACTTTAGACTCTTAAATTTAAACTGAATCCGAATAAAGTTCAGTGAAAAGACAAAATAATATTTTTCTTTTTATTAATTAAAAGTGTGAAAGTACAATGAACTAATCTCAATCTAGAGATCGGACGTGCAAAATCAACACAAAGGCCACGTGACTCTTCTCCATAATATTGTCGATTTACTAAAAAGTACAACAATACTCCCATTAAGTGCTAATTGCTTAAATCGAATTTATATTCATTTACTTTATTAATGGTCTACTTAAAACTTGTTTAATTTTTAAGAGATGGAGTCGCAAGTATAAAATCGAATCGGACAATGTTGCAACCAAGTTCCGTTAGACACAAGCTGGGCTTTTCTCAATCTCTTAGTTTGTAAGCTTGAAATTTTACGAACGGCTAAGTTTGAAAGGCTTTTTCATGTCTAACTAATTTACAACCGGAAACAAAAGCTGGTGAAGATGATCTGTTGTTTAAAATATAAGCTAGAGCGTAAGTGAAAGTCGGACATGCCTATATCGATTTGGGTTGATGCTGATCAAGAATATATATACTTTATATGGTCCGACCATGATTCACCACAACCGGACACTTTATTTTACGTTGCTTTGATCAATAAGGAGATCAATCTGCATTCCTTGGAAGATTGATGTACGTGTGAGTTTCTCTATCGTGATCTTACTTAATCATTCTCGTATTTTTTTTGTTTTAGCAACTTTGGCACTAGGAATTTAATTTAGATATCACATGTTTTTCTTTGTTTAGTTACTCTGTTCTGTCCTTGTAATGACTTTTTCTGAGTTGTGGTTCCTTACAAAATACAAAACTGTGTAAACATTTGTAGGTCAAACCTCTGGCCAAAACCGATTATTCCACTGCATGTCAGTATTAGGTTAAATCAACTGAGCGAGCTCTTCGATGAGCATGTGAGTATGCAGCAGATCACCTTAACGGACAAAATAATTTAGTGAGCATCTCAACAATAAGGAACAACTAAAACACATGATCACCGTGTTAAGTATGACTCTTATAAATTAACACTGACAATAAGGCCAGATGGGTTTTTGTTTTTATTAAACGTTAGTCGAAGTAGTTTAATGTATTTTAAATAACCAATATATTTACGATTTTCTTATTTTTATAATTCTTGAAAACAATTGCATTTACTATCGTTCTTTCTTACATTTCTTTAATTTAAACTTCCCTCATTTATTAATCGTAGAGTTATGCTACATTTAATACAGAGTTATCTATACATTGACTAATTAAAGGGTGAATTCAACGGACTCTTAACTTTATTCCCTTATGCTTCAAACATTGTATCACTAACTATACCTTATATTCACCGTTTTATATTATGTGTGCTTATTCGAATAAACTCTATTAAGTAATCAGCTAGAAAGATTCTCCGCCTTTTAAAAATAAAACAGTATTTATACCAGCGATGGCCCTTGGTGACTTCCCGGGGCCGAAAACATTTCGCTATTCACATGCATGATAAAATAAGTAAGGTCGTCTCGTCGGCAAAAGCTGTCTCTTAAGCTCCATTTACACGACCTGATTACTCATCTGAGTTTTCGTCAGACGAAATGAACATTATGAACATTGTAACGTTGCCTTGTTTACATAGAAGAAGACTAGAAGAATAAAAAGCGGCAAGCCGTTCTGGCAAGTGAAGTCCAGGATGAATAAAATATGGAAACAAAAAAGAATGTCCAAAAAACAAAAGAAAGTATACAAAGCGGGCAATGTGGAGCCGTGACTGGCTTCGACGCCAAGTAGAAGGACGAGATGTGGCCCAGCTTGTGTTGTGAGAACTGCAATACGAGGATCCGAAAAGTTTCGCAAATTTTAATCGGATGGGCATAGCATAAGGAAGTTCAATTTTTATTAATTTTCGTTCGCAGGTGTGTTCCAAGCCAATAAGGCCCTTTCCAACACCTCGGTCCGCTTGTCGCTTGGCAAATTTTCTTCAATACTAGCATCCGGCTGCTCCAAAAACGAATCCTCTGTAAACGACTCCCTGTCACGTTCGTTGGCCACCTGTAATAAAGTCAATTCATCATCCCTAGTCCACTCAGCAGATATGTACAAAATTAGTGTAATGTATATAATAAAAGCACTAGTTATAAAAATCATACACACTTAATTTTTAAACCCGTTACTCGTAGAGTAAAAAGTATGTAACAGGCAGAAGGAATCATTTCCGACCATATAAAGTATATATATTCTTGATCAGCATCAACAGCCGAGACGATGTAGACTTGTCCGTCTCTGTCCGTCTGTCTGTATGAACACCTAAATCTCAGAGATGGTAAGAGATAGAGGTTTGACATGTATGGGACAAATGCTTCTTTTATCTGCACGCAGATCAAGTTTGTTTTAAATTTTGGCCACACCCCTTTCCGCCCCAGCAATTTGGAAAAAACGTTTTACAGTTTTAAAGATAGATTCGTACCTTCTAGAGATAGTTAGTAATTAGCAAAATGCCGAAGAAATGATAAAGATCGGATGAACGGTTTTCAAGTTATGAGCAAAAAAGTGAACCAAGCCCCAAGCACCAAGCTCCCAACCTAAATTTTGCATACTTTTCTGATGGTCACACTAAGGAACGCAGGAACACTGTTTTTGGTAACTTAATGAGTCGTTAAGCCGCTTTATACGTCTCTAGGTTGGCACGCGCTGATGCTTCTGTTGCATTAATTTTTTTCATTTTAATAGATTAATTTGACATACAAAAACTTGACTTGATAGCCAAAATTCGATAAAAATGTATATCGATTGTTAGAAAATGGCAACGCCAGCACACTGCAGTTAGGTAACACTAACTCGATAAATGCCACTCAGATGAGTGCTCAGGCCAAATAGAACCGGTTTTATTTCGTCTGATCGCTCATCTGAGTAGCTTCAAGTCTACTCAGACGCCTTTTTACTCGGTCTGACAGGAAATCAGACGAAAACTCAGATGAGTGTTCAGGTCGTGTAAATAGACCTTTAGCGTATGCTAGCGATAAGTGCGAGTGACAAGCACGAAGTATAGTGAGTGTGAACGAAACGGCAATAAAGTATGTTGATTAACTCTGAACAGGTCCGTGGGGTTTAAAATAGCCTATTGCCTATTTTAATACAAAGAGGTGAATTTTGATTGAATAGTTTTGTTTTTAACAACAATTATTTGTTGTTTTTGATTTTGAACAGAAATTTTTTTGTTGAGGTTCTTAATTCTTAAATAAATTATAATTTTGAAATAAAATGATTTTACACAAGTTTCGATATCAACATTTAGGGCCGTTTTCTCATGTTCCAGTTTTTGCTCAAATCGAAATCTACCTAGATTTCGCAACTAGGTGGATTTTGTGCAATCGGTTGTCTCATGTAGATGGATTATGAATTTGGGCATTTGCGCCACGGTCACACCGGGAGGGCTGGAAAGGCACTAAAATTGAATTGGCAGCGCCTTGCCATCTTGCGAATTTTTGTTTTATTTATTGCGCGCCAATTTTAAAAAGGAAAGCATGCATTTAACAAAGGAGGAGAAGGATTTTTTTGTGTGTATAAACGTGTATTTTAATATGAAATTGTTTGCTGGGTCTCGCTGGCCATCGGTGATTTATACATATTTAGCCCGTAAACCGTAAACTTTCGGGAGTGGCACATGAACCTCTTCCAACTAATTTCCAACCGAATTTCAATTCCATTGAACATCGATAGTATTCCTCTACTATCGATAGTACTATCGAAAAAATAAGCTTTTAAATTAATGAACAACAAATTAACAACAACAAAAATCAAATATTTTTATTTCCATATTATCCAAGGAATTGCAAAGAAAGAAATGAAATAATATTCTAGGTAATTCATGACTTTGTTACAAAATTAAGTTTGCTCCGATACATCGATAGCGGGTCACAACAATCGATTGTTTGCCAAATACACAATCATCGATAGTATCGATAGTGCTATCGATGTTTTTACAACACTATTTCATATTAATCTAAACCATCTACCGCATGTGACACCACTGTCGATGTTGTCGCCATCTACTTGTCAGCCAGCAGATAAAGGGCAACTTATACCTCATGTTCGGCGCCAACAAATTTTTAAATATTTGTCATTCATTTATGGTTTAAATTTAAAAATGCATTATAAAACATTATAACACATTAAAAAATTTCAGTTAAACATGAAATTAACCTATAACTAAAAAAAGTATAAATTTTGGCTAGAGATTCAGCCCTGTTTATACCCTGTACCCATTGAAAATGGGTAAAAGGGGATCATCAAGTTGTGCAAATGTATGTAACATAGAGAAGGAAACATTTCCGACCCTATAACGTATTTTTATGCTTGATCAGCATCAACAGCCGACTCGATTTAGCGATGTCCGTCTGTCCATCCGTCCGTCCGCCTATCCGTCCGTCTGTCTGTATGAACGCGTCGATCTCAGAGACTATAAGAGATAGAGACACATATTTTTGCCCAGATCAAGTTTGTTTCAGATTTGCAAAACTTCCCCCCTCCCCCCTTAAACCGCAATAAACTGTCAGAGCCACAATTTTAAAGTTACAACATCGTGGCTTAATACATATCATCTTGGGCCTTATATCTATCTATTTTAAAAAGCGCAATAAGATCCGAGCAAAAAACACCAAAGTTATACATCAAACAATTTTGATTGTGAGAGGGGGCGAGCGTTGTGCCTATTTAAGGCAGGTAGAGGGTATGAGTGAATGCGCGCGCACATGTGTATGTGCGCGTGTATGTTTTTAATGTGCATTTGAGTAAGTGTGTGAGTTTGTATGTGTGTTTTAATTGTACAATTGGCATTTCGAAGTCGGGCCACTCGACTGCAACGCTCTTACTTGTCTTAGCGATGAAACTTTAACTGAAACAACTGGTGTTCAAACTAAATTTTCTAATAAGAAGATGAAATCTCTCGAAGTTCTGTGGCACCGACGAATTTTTCCAAAGATTTACCAACCAACCGTCGGCAAAATCTCTAGAAATTTTTATGTGTCACCGTTTTGACGAATTTAGCGTTGCAAAAATCAAAAATTGATGGTCGATTTTTTTGACCGCTTTAAGTTAATTTAATAAAGGAAACCCCAGATAGCCCAAAAATGTTTGGTTTATTGAATTTGGTCAATTATTTTTGATTTTACAGTGGTTCAAAGTTTAACCATTTTTTAATCTGATAAATTATTGTATTTTTTTGGCTTCAAATGTCACTTTTGGGAACGTATAAAAACCAAACGAAAATTCCGATTGCAATGTGGATTTTTGCTTTTTAAAGACGCATCAAGTTCCGTAGGTGCTCATGCTACTATTTCGGGCCCCAAGGCGACTTACAAAGATTTGTTCAATTTCGACTATTATTTCACATAGCTGCCATATAGCGATCTAGCCGATTTTCACTAACTTTGTTGTTTTTTAAACTATTGAACTTAAATTCAGTTCATACACGTATTTTAGGCTCCCAAGGTGTCCTACCAAATTTGGTTCAATTTGGACTATTATTTCATACAGCTGCCATATAACCGATCAGGCCGACTAGCATGAATTTAGCTGATTTTGATGATGTAATAAATGCAATATTTACAGAAGCTAATCTATTAACACAACTTTAATTAGGTATATATTTTTAATCATTAAATTCAGAATCTTAATGTAAACAGTATTTATTCTCAATATCGGATCCATCCGAATCGGTATCGTCAGTATTATCTTCATTACAAAGAGGTTCCATACTACAACTTAATGTAAATGAAGGAACGTCCAAAGGCGGAATCACATGTGTCGGAAGAGGTATCTTTTTATTTTGTGCCTTTCTTTAATTTAAACATTAACTAGAGGTCAGTGGATCGCTAGAGACCATAGCTCTCTGAAAAACGACGTGCATATTATTTGGACGACTGTTTTTCCGTGTATGCATTCTTCAATCAATTTTTTATGTTCAAACTCGAAGGGGTCTGAAAAAATCGTAATTTCACGGGTTTGGGAAAATTCGGGAAAAAAACCAATTAGATTATCGGATAGAGAACACTTTAATTAACAATATTGCATTAACAGTTACGACCATCCACGACAATCCACCAAACTTTTACTCTACAAAACAGAATTATTTTAAGGTTAAGCTCGCCTAAAACAACACACAACAAAAACACAAAAAACAGAGAACAAAGCACATATATAGAACAAACTCAAAGGAAATTGTGTTAAACATAGCTTGGACATTATTTTCCATAGTTTACTTCAATTGTTTTTTATCAATTTTCGTTTATTTTAAAGGCAACAGACAAAATTTTGCCACAACAAAAGCCACGTGCGGAGTTAAATGAATGGCTGACTTTCAGGGCTTTGCAAAACTTTAAGGTCTGCATTTCATAATAAAATTTTTCGATTCTACATATGACCACTGGGATATACTCTTTTAAAAAATAAATCGATTTTTCCGCAAATCGAATTTTTGTTTTTGAACTTTATGCCAAATAAATCGACATTGTGCATAGGAACAATCGGTTGAAAAACTAGTTTTAGTAAGAAAAACTTTTTTGTTTTCAATGCTACCGCTCCCAACACTCGTATTTATAAGTATTCTATGATTTCAGACAATTTCACCGAGATTTATCAAAGGCGGACAACTATATAGTATAGCTGCCATACAAAAGATAGGTCTGAAAAAAGTCTTAGTGAGAAAAACTTGTCTGTTTTCAATGGTAGCGTGTTTATACTTTCCAGATATGAATGTTATCTGTTTCAACACAATTTTGGAGAATTCGATCAAAATCGGATAAATATATCGTATATCCATATAACAAACTGGCAGCACATATCATGCTCCAAGGGTATATAAACTTCGGTAGAGCCGAAGTTAGCTTCCCTCTATTTTTATATTTGTATTTGAGGTGTTTTTATTCCGATTACTCTACACTACGAGTAAGTAAGAGTAGAGGCTATACTAAAGTCGTGCACAAGAATGTAAAAGGCAGAAGGAATCATTTCCGATCATATCTATATATATAAATCTGTACGCCCGACTGACATATTATCAACCCACAGCCTAAACGGCTTATCCTACAGGTCTGATATTTGGCATAGACCTTCGTTTAGTTATGCAGGCACTAAGAAAGAAAATTTTGAAAACTTTCTCTGCAGTGTGTGAAAAGTCCAATGAAATGTTTTTTTGAACATAACGGTTGTTGCGCTCAGGCAATGTTGTGGAATGAGTTGATTTGCTGAGTGCGCGAGAGAGAGAGAGAGAGTGAGAGCGTGCTGTGTGAGTGTGTTTTTTTTCACAAAAAACAAACAAAAAATCAAAGAGCGAACAGCCTCATCCGATTGAATTGAATCTTATGGCACATAGAAAATACATCGATAGCTTTAGCAATATGTTGACCGTATTTTACAAAAGGGTAGTTAAAGTTTCACAAAGCTAAAAGCCAAAAATCTATCATTGCTGTGAACTGTTGTCCTCTTTTTTTATTGGTGGTGGTACGTGATCTCAACGATATTATCAGAATAGTGATGGCACACATCAAAAACAATAAACAGTGTTGCCAAAACAGCTTATTTTTGAATTTGGCCTTTGCATATCAGAGGGCGCCGGGAATCGTGACCTTTATTAAAAATATATTTATTGTTTCCGCTTTTAAAAAAGAAAAGTTAAATTTGCTTCTTATTTTTTCTATTTTTAAGAAATGAAGTTTCCCTGTTTTGGTAGCCGCATAATAAAGACACATAGGTACACATGTTCAAATAGTTACGTACTCTCATACTGTGTTGATTTACATAAATTGATCAGAAAAGAATATCCTGGAGATCTAATATTAAAGAAATGAATATAGGTGCGCACTTATAAATAAAATGTCCCTTGACATTAAATTCCTTACGTAGTCCTTAGGAAGAAGAATATACTATAGTCTGTTCAGCATTCACAAGACAAGAAGGGAAAAATTTTTAATTCTGGAATTTCCGCGCGACTTGAAAATTTTGGTTGTTTCCCTTATGACGGGACGGGATATAATTTATTATCAGCCCACTACATTTTCCACGCCTTACTTAATCCTCTTTTACCAGACTTTGAAGTTATGTGCAAACGTAGCGATACATAGAGCCAGCGTAATATTGATGGCCAGATTATTTTATTTTAATCAACCGTAAACTCGAAACTGTCCAAAAATTAAGCAAATGAAGCCAATGATATTAAAAAGAATTTGCGTTTTAACAAATAGATTAAATACAAACTTAGTGTTCAAAGAGCTATACAATATTTTCTACTTACTACGATTTTTTCAAAACTTGCACGCGGACGAAGTAGCGGCGGGTTTAGCTAGTAAAGTATATATATACATATTTGATCAGCATCAACACTTGTATCGACTCGATATAGCCCTGTCTGTCTATTAGTCCGTCCGTCCGTCGGTCTGTATGAACACATAGATCTCAGAGACTAGAAGAGCTAGAGCAACCAACTTCGAAATGTAGACTCCTATTGTCTGCACGCAGATCATGTTTGCTTTAAAATTTTGCCTCGCCCACCTCCACCTCCACAATAAAAAATGTTGAATAACTCAAAAAATTTTCGAGTATGGCGCTGCGAAATAAGGCCCCAAAAAAATATGAAATAAGGCCCCAAAAATTTAAATGGAAAACAAAAACAACCATTTTTCTCAAATTTGGGGTGAATTTCATTTTTTGGGGCATTATTTCCTAAATAATATTTCAAAATAAAATAAGTCCCCAAAAGAAGAAATAAAATTAGACGCCAATTTTTAATATGATATTTTGGGATCTTATTTCATTGTTCTTATTTTCCTAAAATATGAAAAAAATTCAAGAACTTTAATAACGCCTAATTTTTTAATTTGCCGGTCTTAGACTAAGTATTTGATGCGCGGAATTTTTGTACAGGTGTGCAAAAGTAACGTTTTAAAAATAGTTCAGTGATAAACTTTTGAGTATGTTCATCAGTTTAGTGATTTGGATTGTGCGAAGTAGACATAAAAATGAAAGTTAAAATTATGGAGTGCAAAAAAATTGTTAGACTACGCAGGACTGGAAGTTTGTTTTACGTAAAAGAGCAGAAAATGTTATACAACTTGAATCTAATTTATAATAAAAAAAAATGTTTCAATCTTAGCGCCGCAGACGAAAATTTGAAACAAAAAATCGCGCGATTTTTTTGTATCAAATTTTCATTATTTAATTTTAAAAAAATGCATTCTATTTTAGCGCCGCAGTCGAAAATTTGTTAAAAAAAAATCGCGCGATTTTTATACCCTGTTCCCATTAAAAATGGGAAAAAGGGGATCATGAAGTTGTGCAAATGTATGTAACAGCCAGAAGGAAGCACCTCCGACCCCATAAAGTATATATATTCTTGATCAGCATCAACAGCCGAGTCGATTTAGACATATCCGTCTGTCCGTCTGTCTGTCTGTATGAACGCGTCGATCTCAGAAACTGTAACTGATAGAGCCACATTTTTTGGCATGTATGTGTAGGTGTATACTGTACCCACATCGAGTTTGTTTCAGATTTGGAAAATTCCACCTCCTCCATCTTTTAGCAGCGAAAAACTCTCTCTCTCTGTATAAACGCATTGATCTCAGAGACTATAAGAGGTAGAGCCACAAATTTTTGCATGTATGTAGATGTATACTGTACCCAGATCAAGTTTGCTCTCGATTTGGCAAATTCCTCCTCCTCCTTCTTCTAACCGCGAAAAACTGTCAGAGCTACAATTTTTAAGCTTGAACCTAGTGACTTAATATATATTCAGTAAGGCCCAATATGTGTCTTTTCTGTATACCACTATAAGATCCGAGCAAAAACACCGAAGATATGCAACTGCGCCTCCCCATTTATTCAAATAAATTTTAAAATAAAAGGAGTTCAAAGCTATAGGAACCACATTACTTGGAACAGGGTATTTTGCTGTCGGGGCACTCGACCGCAACACTCTTACTTGTTTTGTATTAAATTTTCACTATTTTTTACTTAAAATCCAAATTTAAAAATATTTTCAAAAATTGGGGTGCTATTTCATTTTTGAAATTGGGTATTATTTCATATGAAATAACACCCCAAATTTGGGGCCTTTTTCATTTATTTTTGGGGCCTTATTTCATTTCAGTGGGGCCTTATTTCATAATTTAAATTGGGGTATTATTTCATATGAAATAACACCCCAAATTTGGGGCCTTTTTTCATTTATTTTTGGGGCCTTATTTCATTTCAGTGGGGCCTTATTTCATAATTTAAATTGGGGTATTATTTCATATGAAATAACACCCCAAATTTGGGGCCTTATTTCATTTTATCGTTTGGGGACTTATTTCATTGGGGACTTATTGCCTGCAGCCTTCGAGTATCACTGCAATTATCATCCCCCCCTGAGGAGCACAGGAACGATATTAGTCGGTTAGAGCCGACTTTAACTTACGCTCTCGTTAAAATTGTCTATATTTTATACAATCTTTAAATCGATTTGTTCGGCGATAACGCACGAAAGTTCGAAGTCGAGATCAATTGTTTTCTCAAATTCGAGTAGTTTTCGTCTTAAAAAATCAAGAAGAAAGAAAGAGAGATTTCAGTCTTGACAATTAGTCCTAGATTTCTCTGGGTGGGACTGATACCTGCTGTGGGATCTTAAATAACTTTTAGTACTTTCAAACGGACAGACCACTGGCATCGAGTATTTCACACATTGCCAGATATTGTAAATATTGATTTTATATACACACCAATACTAGACCAGATTGATGTTGTCAAAGCTAAAAATATGCCAAGGTATTGTGATAGAATGTACTAAAAATAAAATCAGCGTGCAGTGTTCACTTCATCGAGAGGACTTGGAACGGTTTTCAAATCTGGCGTAAATAACATCGGTTTTCTCCTCCTGCTTCTCCAGTTATATACTTAACTTGTAATGCTTTTCTAATCAAATTATTATACAAATCCGACTGCTAAATCGCTATATTGATTTTTAGACTATATAAGACCCTTAAGCAAACAGATGTCAATTAACTGTTTTAATGCAGTTCGCTATTCATTAAAGGTAGATGGTGGTTGATCATAAACTTTATTAATTACGAACAAGGTGTGCCGTTCCGCCATTTTCGTCCACAATGGCCAATGATTTGATTGCAGAAAATTTAATTAGATGTCCATTTGCTTTTAGCATGGTTATAAAAGGACTGAAATTTAGTAAAATGAAATGAGTAAGCCACCACCAAGCATTGTGAGGGGATGCTGTCTATTACGTTTAAGGGATGCTGTTTCTGTGCTCGACTACCGTTGCGGGGGATGATTGCAGTGCACAGTAAAAAATGGCTTAGATAAATCCTCAAGGGATGATGGATGCACGGTGTGTGCAGGGTGCAGAGAACAAAGAAGGTCTTAAGGTCTAATTGGTCGATTCCAAGTAAGAGCTGCTCATCTTCAAAAAAGACCGGCTTCTGTAAGGGCACACGTATTCCCCATAATATCATAAAAAACGATGTAGCTAACACTTAAGGGCAAGTTTTTGGTTTATTCATTAAATAACACATTTTTTGCGATCTTTCATTAAAAACACCACATTTCCCAATATTTGAGGGCTTTTTTAAACAGACTTAGACTTAGTTGTCAAACATGAACTAATTTTATATATAAAACTACATACATATTTACATGGTACATTCTATTTACAATTACATATTTTACACTCTTATAATAAAAATCCACGTATGGTATATACACATAACCCTACTTAATACCATCAAATGCATTGGCGTTTTAAGCCCATTTTCCATATTTCACATCGATCCAACCTTCTCCATCAGGTACCAGGGTAGGAAAACGGATGCGGCAACAACGGCAACACATGTAGCGCATAGGGCAACTGTCGTTGATAGATTTGTGATAGAGAAGTGATCGTCCGTTTGGTCCAACTCCTCGTGTGGATGCTTTTCAAACTCCAATACCTCGACATCAAATCGAAATCGAACCTTGGATCGTGGTGACTCTTTGCGCCAAACCAAATGACCTGATGACTCTCGTCGTTCCAAACTCCATTTGGGATCGTGCACTGTAAAAAAAAATTATAATGAATCAGTTGAAGAAAGAAAAGAAAAATTCTAAAAACATAAGAATGGACCCCCTATCTATCAATTCCGGTGGGGAATTACTCTTAAGTATCCCAAATTATTGGAGGCGCAGACAATTACAGTCACAACAAATTTCCTAACACTGGGCCAACGGGCGAAATTTTGGCCATAAGTACCAATTTTTTGTTTGGAAAACTGGGTCGGAAATAATTTTGAATACATTGAGCTATTTTATGGCATGAATTGGATCCATTTCATAAAATTGTTTTTAAACGACAGTTAACAGATTTTTTTTTTTTTTTAAATTCATGCAAAATAATAAAAAATTAATAGTCAAAACTAGGAATGGAGTAACTGCAGGTGTTTCATTTTTATACCCTTGGAGAGGGTATATTGAAATTGCCCGGATGTTTGTAACGCACAGAAGGAAACATCTCCTGCAACATAAAGTATATATATTCTGATCAGCATGACGAGCTGAGTTGATATACCCATGTCCGTCTGTACGTCTGTTTCTATGCTATCTCCTCCGTCAGTTTTAAAGCTATCTAAACCAAACTTTGCAGGAAGTCTTTTGGTACAAATACGCTGCACATTTGTCGGAACCGGCCGGATCAGATGACTATAGCACATAGCTGCCATAGGAACGATCGGTTGAAAAACTAGTTTTAGTGAAAAAAATTTTTGGTTTTCAATGCTATCGCTCCCAACCCTCGTATTTATAAGTATTTTATGATTTCACATAATTCCACCAAGATTTATCAATATCGGACAACTATATAGTATAGCTGCAATACAAAAGATAGGTCTGGAAAAAAGTCTTAGTGAGGAAAACTTTTTTGTTTTCACTGCTATCGCTCCCAAACTTTGTACAGATCAATATTATATAATACCACACAATTTCGTCAAGTTTGATTTAAATCGGATGAGTAACGATCGGTCGAAAAACTACAATAGTTTGAGTGAGAAAAACCTTTTTTGTTTTCAATGCTATCGCTCCTAACCCCCGTATTTATAAGTTTTCTTTGATTTCACATAATTTCCCTGAGATTTTTCAAAATCGGACAACTATATAGTACAGCTGGCATACAAAAGATAGGTCTGAAAAAAAGTCTTTGTGAGAAAAACTTTTTTGTTTTCCATGCTATCGCTCCCAAACTTTGTACAGATCAATATTATATTCAACCACACAATTTTGTCAGGTTTGATTCAAATCGGATGACTGTAGCATATAGCTGCATTAGGAACGATCGGTCGAAAAAGTAGTTCTAGTGAGAAAAACTTTTTTTTTGTTTTCAATGGTAGCGTCTTTTTACTTTCCAGATATGAATGTTATCTGTTTCAACACAATTTTGGAGAATTTGATCCAAATCGGGTGAATATATCGTATAGCCATATAACAAACTGGCAGCATATATCATGCTCCAAGGGTATATAAACTTCGGTCGAGCCAAACTTAGCTTCCCTTAATTTTTTATTTTCGACTACATACTACATCGAAAAAAAAATATAAAGAAGTATCCATTCGTAGATGTTTACATAATAACTGGAAAAAAATCTTTATAATTTTGTTTTTTTTTTGACTATTGGCAACTTTGCGTTGAGAGTGCCCAAAAGTACCCCTCACAGTTCCCTTGCAGCAACGCTAGTTATATTTATCTTGAATATTGCAGTGTAGCTGTCGGAATCGCTTCGCTTTAAAAATTTTATTCCCATTT
The DNA here is from genome assembly GCA_018904235.1 of Lordiphosa stackelbergi. Lineage (NCBI taxonomy): Eukaryota > Metazoa > Arthropoda > Insecta > Diptera > Drosophilidae > Lordiphosa > Lordiphosa stackelbergi. Next base: position 53,672 of record JAEIFU010000966.1, read on the forward strand.
GAAATCAAGCATCATTCTATTATACAATCAGCCAAAGAGGATGCTTTTGTTTTCTATACCGCGGATTTGGCCCATGAACTCTGAGCTAAACTATCTACATACTGGTCTTCAAAAGGGTTAAAGTGTGTAAAATTTTAGAAAAATAAACTATTTTTTAAACTCGAAAAAATTTCGACGTGATGGCTTATTTCTGAAAACAGATTCATGTTTTGCACACGTAAATCATTTAGAATCACCACCAACCCTTCAGTATAGTGGTAAAATTTAATTTTGTTGCCTTGTGTTATTAATATCTTACAACATTTTAATTTAATTATGTACGTTAAGTTCAATCTTTTAAGAACATTTCGTAAAAAATTTCAGCTTTCTAGCTAGGCTAGTGTAGAAATGCCAGAATTTTTACCAAAAAATGTGATTTCTGGCTTACAGTGCAGCCCAAGGACCCTAAAGAGCTTGTAAGTGATGTTAAACAAAGTATTTAAAGTAACCTAGTTGATCTAGTGAAACGTAATGTCTTTAAATTTCTACGGCCTTCATCGCATCGACTAGTGTTTGGTTGTTCAGTGTGAGTGAGTGAGTGAACAAAATTAAGTTGTCTTGATTGCTTAGTAGGATGTTCTGTGAGCTGTTCACTGATGTGTTCAGTCTCGCTGGCTGCTTGAGTTGTTCTGAGAGCTGTCCAGTTATATTCGTTCAGTATGTAGTTCAGTGAATTCTTCAAAGTGAGCTAATCTGTTACCGTTCACTTAGTTATATTATATTATGCTCAGCTGTTATTGGCTTTGCGTTTCTGTTTGTTGTCAATGTATGACAACTCTGTATTAAACATCCGTCTTGTGTGGCAATCACATCCCTATTTTGTATTTCAGAAGGTCTTTGACCAGAAAGCACTGCGATAATTAGATATTTAGAACCTAAATGTATTATAAAAGACGAAATGTAAATATTACTTTACCTCAAAAGCAAGCACCCGGCTGCAGTGAAACCAATTGTCCGTCAGAACAAATGTCGAGTAAGTTGAATTTATAAGCCAACAAAGGATTACAAGCTTAGTGTATAAGCCAGCACCTGCATCTTAGGGTTAGTTAGCGTGCAAGTGAACAGCTGAACAAATGATCATCTGAACAACACAGCATATTGAGTGAAATGAAAAAAAAAGAAAAAGTTAACATGTTCAGTAAAATGAACAACCTTCTCTTAGTAGGGTCTGGATTAACCTATCTTCTACATGACGCTTGAAAATACATATTGTTTAGCAAACAATGACTTCCAGGCAGTAGTATTTATTGCGAATTTTAAGTAAGTAAGATTATCAAGAAACTGTGACGACAAGATATTTGTTTTTATTTACGTTCTTCATTGAGAAATGGCTTGCCCGGAAACTATCGTCTGCCGTTGCTAGTACTTTGTGGTGATTAGTATCTAAATTCTTACAAACGTTTTCAAACTGGCATGGTATTTTCCACTCCTATCTTTCTATATTCCAGAGGTGAATTAATATGGGGATATGGTTTTCCTTATTTTATTACACCTTAATTAAAAAGTAATCGAATAACCAAACAGCCACAAATATTTTATATGTCCGCCCTAGAAGTATGCTATGCCTTTTGTACTTTATTAATGTGATCCCAAAAAGAGTGCATTAAAATAAATATTGTTTCACCGAATTATTATACTCATAAAACCCTGCGAGTCTGACTAACTTCGAATGTGCCGAAGCGTTAGTTTTTATCTCAATCTTCCCTTAAGGCCTATATCCAGCACTCCGGAAAATTTATTTCGTTTCAGTATTTCATATAATTAGAAACACTTTGGCTTTGCTTTTATGTTCTTGTGTTTTTAGAAAGTATTTCTCTTTATCTGAAATACTGGTACGAAATAAATCTTCCGGAGTGCTGGATATAGGCCTTAAGCTGAGAGAAAAGTTTTTATAGGAACAAATAATAATCATATAAAGGTTTTAGTGACCTGTATTGATTTTAGTCAAAGTTTTCCATTTCCAATTCAATCAACACAATTCAACAGAGATAGCTTGCAACATTTATTGGAATAGCTATGGTAAGTCTGGACGGTACTGTTTCGGAATTGGCCCCAATTATATCGTTGGCTGTTACCAGAATCTGAACTTCGTTCAGTGATAATTCTGGCGGCGCCAAAGACGAGAAATACACAAGGTATTTTGGTTTGTTTGTTTTTAATAGGGAAACCGTTCAGGTTTTTTTTACAAACATTAATAGGGTACTGTCCATTATTTTAAACGTGTAAGGGTTTTAGTGCCAACAGCCAAAAATATAAAAGACGTTTTTACTCACAACATAAAATTGGACACACATTCAAAAAGCATTGTGTTAATTGTATTAAAGTATAATTAACCATTAACCTTGAGCCAGCGCTGTAAAAATCTAAATGAAATAGTCGGGTATACCGTCGCCGTTTCAAGATTAAATTGGAGCGAATGTCAGATAATCTCTAAAAACGCTCAAAAGTGGATTGGATATTATATCCCTCGCTTAAGCTAGGATAAGGTAGTGAAACACAATACCAACTATATCTGCTATTTCTAAAAAAGAATGTTTGAATATTTAAAACTTACAAAAAATCGAGGGAAGCTAACTTCGACTCTACCGAAGTTTATATACCCTTGGAGCATGATATATGCTGACAGTTTGTTATATGGCTACACGATATATTCATTCGATTTTGATCAAATTCTCCAAAATTGTGTTGAAACAGATAACATTCACATCTGGGAATATAAACACGCTACCATTGAAAACAACAAAGTTTTTCTCACTAGAACTAATTTTTCAACCGATCGTTCGTATGGCAGCTGTATGCTATAGTCATCCGATTCAAATCCAACTTGTGTGGTAGTATATAATATTGATCTGTACAAAGTTTGGTAGCGTTAGCAATGAAAACAAAAAAGTTTTTCTCACTAAGACTTTTTTCAGACCTATCTTTTGTATGGCAGCTATACTATATAGTTGTCCGATTTTGACAAGTCTCAGGGAAATTATGTGAAATCATAGAAAACCTATAAATACGAGGGTTGCGAGCGATGGCATTGAAAACAAAAAAGTTTTTCTCACTAAAACTACTTTTTCAACCGATCGTTCCTATGGCAACTATATGTTATAGTCATCCGATCCGGCAGGTTCCGACAAATGTGCAGCGTATTTGTACCAAAAGAGTTCTTGCAAAGTTTGGTTAAGATAGCTGCAAAACTGACGGAGGAGATAGCATAGAAACAGACGGACAGATGGACAGACGGACATGGCTAAATCAACTCAGCTCGTCATGCTGATCAAGAATATATATACTTTATGTGGTCGGAGATGCATCCTCTGTGCGTTACAAACATCCGGCAGGAGATGTACATATTTAGATGTAGAAAAACTGGCGCAAGAATGTGGGCCGATAGGATGCTGTCCTTTAAGAGTTAATAGAAAACATTAACATTAACATTGACATTAACATTAACATTAACATTAACATTAACATTAACATTAACATTAACATTAACATTAACATTAACATTAACATTAACATTAACATTAACATTAACATTAACATTAACATTAACATTAACATTAACATTAACATTAACATTAACATTAACATTAACATTAACATTAACATTAACAATAACATTAACATTAACATTAACATTAACATTAACATTAACATTAACATTAACATTAACATTAACATTAACATTAACATTAACATTAACATTAACATTAACATTAACATTAACATTAACATTAACATTAACATTAACATTAACATTAACATTAACATTAACATTAACATTAACATTAACATTAACATTAACATTAACATTAACATTAACATTAACATTAACATTAACATTAACATTAACATTAACATTAACATTAACATTAACATTAACATTAACATTAACATTAACATTAACATTAACATTAACATTAACATTAACATTAACATTAACATAATTAATTTATAATAACATTTTATTGCTCACCTGAACCAGTCATTCTGTCTTTTTATAAATTACGTCGAACCTGCAAAAACAAAACAGAAGGAAACAAAAATTTAATAAAATCTTTGAAATTACGTTGTAGTCACAGGTGTCGGGACTCCACACATATATATACTTGTAATTCAAGACGTGAGCTGTGCATTAACCTTAGGCAGATTTAATGAATTCGCACCGCTTGCCACCATGAAACTGAATCGTTCTAGGTGAAGTTCGTTTATCTAATTAGCATTCCCGGCATACGATCAATTAATGAAAACATCTCGCTCACTATTGAAAGCTGCCTACTATTCAACGGTTGAGCAATTGTCTGACCCTGTTGTAGCCCCCAACCCCCAATTCCTTCCATTTGTATGTATGTGTGACTTCAGTAGGAAGGTGAGTAATATCTTATAAGTGAAACCGGCGAATTTATGGCAATGGCATGACAACCTGCACACCAATACGTTTACATTTTTAAGGTCACAGACAAATTGTGGACAGCACCACCTGACTTTTCACTTCACCTGATTGCTTGGCCCGTGTACCTAATATACCGTAAGGAAAATAATGATATCAATCATTTTGGACGCTTTGTCATTCGTAAAAAAAGACATCGGAAAGATAAGTGAATTGAATAGTAACTAAATGGAATACTGATTACAATAAAACAGTGTTGATAAGTTATGAATCGCGAGCGCTATAATTTAATCGAGACTGTAAAAAATTAAATTAAATCATTAACAATTATTGGCTGCTTCTCTGATGACAAATCGATGCTGACAGCGTTCACTCGATACCAGATCTCCCGATATACACCACATAATTTTTGAATTAATTTCTGTTATTATCAATAATTAAGTTTTATATATATATTTATATCTATCGATATCAAAAGTGATATTATTATTACAGCCCAAAGGGCTTTCAAAATTTGCACAAGTTAAAGGTAAGTAGAACTTACTAGCTATTATAAGGTTGTATACGTAACCTTCTGGTAATAGTCTCATTGTAAAATTCAAGAGAATAAAGTTTTACAAATAAATCTTAATCACCCTGCGTTTAAGTGCGGGCATTCGGATATTTACTAAAGTTTAAATAAGAAATATGTTACAGGGGCCTGCTTTATAAACCGATAAATTTTGGAAGGGTCTAATGGTTAAAGCGTAGTATACACTTCCACCAAAGACTTGCCAAAACAAAAAACTTCATATAAAAAAACTCACAAAAATTGTTGTGCCAAAGCCCTTTGGCAGTCTCTTTGGTGGTAGTCCACACTTCCAACAAAAAGGCCTCAATTAAATACCGATAAAATACTAGATCCGTATTTTCTGTATCGTTATCGATAGCTCCCTGAATAATTAATTTTAATTATTTCAACAGGTATCGCACATTGTCGATACACAAATATGCGTCGTCGGGTGAAATTTGAATAATTTTCCCATCACTGATTGAGCGCTATTTTCAAAGGAAGCTACACCACACCGTGAGACTTCAACCAAATTTAAACTGGGTAATAATTATGAATTTAATCATTACTAAATTGTCATATCTGCTCATCAGGCCCCGTTGGCAGGGGTCGGCAGTGAAGAATGCATGTTAATCCGTTGTATTTATTAAATGTGAAACTGTTAATTTTAAATTAAACCAAAAACATCGCTCTAGGCAATGCTGCCATATTGCATGAATACATCTTACAATCTGGTCACACTGTCCCAAAACAAAAGAATTGTCACTTTTGGTATTTTTGTTTTTGCAAGTCTTTGGTGGAAGTGTATACTACGCTTAAGCTTATAAACATTACATTTACACTTAACCTCCTAATCCTTATACTCAATATGTTAAGGCCCTCTTCTGGTCTAGAGGGCTAAATTGTAATGGTTTTTTAAAAATGCGTGGAAAGAAATCGGGAGAAGATTTTATAATTCTGGTTTTTGTATTTGGTTGTACAATTCATTATAAAAAATACAAAATTAAAAACTTGTGTAAGCGAGGGCTGTTCAAAAAGTTCTCGGGATCCAAAGTAGGCTCTTCCAAATAAAGATGTGTCGATGGTGCCCACGTTTCCGGGAGTTACAATTATCAGAAAGCAAAACGGAAGATGGGAAGTTGGTTAGTATGAATGCCTTTATCGTCCGTAGCAGAATTTTGAAAATAAAATTGAATTTGAAAATATGGCGGTCTTTTAAAAACGAAAAATCGATTTTAGACCATTTTTTTGCAGTCCAGTGTACAAAAAAAAATAGTAAAAACTATTTTTCTCAAAGATTTTATGCGTCCATGAAGCCCTACATCATTAAAATCGATTCGGTAGAACTTGAGAAAACGTGGGCACCATTTTGAAAAACGTGGTTTCGAGAAAAACGCGTTAAAAGTTTGAAGTAATGTGAAAATTACTCGTATTTGTGAACACATTGGTCGACAAAAAAGGCTATATCTTTTAAAGTATTTCGATTTTTGGAAAATCCTTTTGGGATAATATTTTTGAATATCTAAGCTAAAAAATAAAAGAATAAAATTAAATTTGAAAAAAAAATGTTCTAGACCAGAAGAGGGCCTTAAGGGACAGTGTTATTTATTAAATATATTATTTAGGTATCCAATAAGAAAATGTGCAACACTGTCGAGGAAATTATGAACTAAGCACTGGTGAGGCTAATTCTGAGAACGCCAAGTAGTACCTTAAGCTTCCTTTACAATAGTCATATATCTCTAAAAAGAATCTCTGATTTAAATTTAAAAAATTTAGCCTTCTTTGATGAAATAGAACCGGTTCTAGTTGATAAGAGGTTCCCTTCAGAGAAGATTGAGAGCACAATTTTTTCGAAAGGAAAGGCTATTTTGAATATGCAATATTAAGCAGAATCACATCCCTAAAAGTATTCAAATTCCCAGACAAAAATGTTTATTTCCTTCGAGAATATCATAATTTTGTACCGTTTATACACTAAAAACATAAAGTGTAAAGACCCGTGCCAATTTAAACAAGCGATTTGATTGCTTACTAAACAACTGGCGCCAGTAGCTTGTGAAAGTAACTGGTTGTGTAGGTTTCATTATTAAATGTTCCAGTAGACAGTAGGCACAAACACCACCCGCTGCACCACAACCTTCCTCAAACGTTATATTTTCTTAACGAAAACTAACTGTTGTCTTTTGTAATTGAAGACTTATTTTTGGTATTAAGAAGCTTTTGAAGTTAATTTTTCAAAGTTTTAATGTTAAATTTTTTCCTGGGCTAATTTCATTTTTGTTATCTTTGCTACTTTTGGTGTTTTAATGGTTTTGTACATTATTTAAGTAGCTTTGTACTTTTAAATTTGTAGGACTGATTGGAAACAATCTTATTATCTAGTCCAATATTTATAGCTAGCTGTATACCCAGCTCCGAACGCATATGTTTCTTATGAGAGCGATTATATTCAAGTTTGAAATGACTGCAAACACACACATAACTTTCAGTTCATAGCTTAAATAATTTCTTAGATATGTGAAATGTCAAACCCACACATAACAAACTCAAAAACCAACAATGAAGATCACAGCATTAGTAATTTGTGAGACGTGGACTTGGAACACTTTTGATATAAAGTTAGATATTTTTCCGGCTTCACACCACCCGGCTGAACCAGTTGAAGAATACCAGAATACACACCAAGTTTCCAGTTCATAGCTCAAATAATTTTAGGGAATCACTTTTAAACCGGTTCGAATCTGAAACCTTTCTGAACCAGCAATCTGTCTGCCTATCTGTCCCAATGAAACAAGAGATATCAGAGATGACAGGATAAAGAGGTTTAGCGTTCCTGCCGCCCACGCAATTTAAAAAGAAACGTTATATCTCCCACAGTTCACACACTCAATGGATTTTTTCCCACTTCTTGTCTTGCGTCTTGTAACTTAAATTGATCACATATAGTGTATAAAAACGTTGGGCAGTACAGAGTATATTATAGTCGGGCTTGATCGACTTTCTTCTTTAGCTTTATGTTGTTTATGTTTTTACCCGACTATTTCTCTAGCTATATGATTTCCTATCAATTTATTTTAAAAACCTTCAACAAAATGACGAATTGAAAATATTATTTCCTTAATCTTCTTTTGCATTAAACAATTCTTATCGGTACCACAATTAAATGAGTCAGATTTTATTTCCAACTAAACAAAACAAAAATTGCAGTCTTGCGATAAGCTGAGCTGGGTCCCTTTAACCTTTTAATCTGCGGTGATTTTCCACTAATGTGCCGCAGAATAGAGTGGTTTTAATTTTTATGCGTTTTCGTATAATATAAAAAAATTCGAAAGATCTTTAAGAATATATTCGAATATTTTTGGATGACTCAATTAAGTTTTATGGAATTAAAGAATTTGAGTCCTGCAGCAATATCTATTAGAAGAAAAAACATTGCAAACATTATGAATTGGTTATAAGTTTTTAATGAAACACAGTACATAGTATGAGCAGTTTGTTTCAAAATATAATTTCTCAAATATGATTCCAAACCACTTCCGAACCGGTTCACCGACTTGGGACATATCCTATGACTCTTCCCTGATCTACAAAAAAATTCACTTTAACCACTTTCAAACCGGTTCACCGACTTGGGACATACACTGTCACTCTTCTTTGATTTACATGAACTTAATATGAAAATTTCACAAATATCATCTGAGTAATTTAGACATCTAAAAGGATGTAGTCCAAATCTAGCTAAGATGGTAACGAAATCTTCGAAAGAAATAATTCTTAAAAAGTGTAAAGTGGAGAAATTTTCTAAATCTCAAAAAAGTTTAAAATGCTACAATACATTATATCAACCATTCGTCCATGCCCGGTGATCGCATGCTAAAAGATTTTTTGTATCTTCTGTCTTGTTCTGAACCGATGCGAAACCAAACTGTACCAAACCACTCAATAATGACCCTTTATCCAACCCGTTCACCGCAAAATAAAACTAGTTTAAAGAAATTTTTAAAATATTCCTAAATATAAGTTTAGACGGTACTTTCTCTTTTGTTGGGTAGAGAATCCAACATTTCATATATATTTAATAGTTTGCCTTTACAGTATATGGTAACTTAAACTCAGATAAAAAGGTGAAACCCTCAATTGTTAAAATTGAAGTCTTAAAAACTGCCGTAGAGTTGAAGTTTTGGTGTATGCAGGTGCCGTTATCCAAAGGTTGATGCTTTACTTTAAAAAAAAATTGATTTCAATTTATGAATAATAAAATTTTCGGTATTTTGACTTAAAGCCGTTTTATAAATTTTAACTTTCGCAAAACTTTTCCAATTTCAAACCGAATTTGGACCAAATTTTAAAACTAAATCGCAAAATTTTTGCGAAAGCGAAAATGCTAGCATGACGGTGTAGGCTCTGCATTGTTGATCATCTAACGCAAAACTATAGATATACATGCATAACTCAGATTGGCTTTATTTATTATCAAATTAAATATGTACCTTTCCACTTTCCCCGCACGAACTTATTTTCCATGTTTTTCAAGGTCTTCAAAAAGAATTTTGATATATGTAAAGTACAATAATTGATTGAGAAAGAAAAACAGATGGGACACTAACTGAAATTCAATAATAATGATGATCATGATGATGTTGATGTGGAGTGAAACAGTAATCGGCAAGCGATCTGCCTTTGTTTTAAATGCCGCAGCCGTAGCGACGCGAAGATGTCGATGCTTCGACTTTGCATATTTCACTGAATAACGTCAGGTCATAGTTCCAAATTTGCATTAAAACTTTGAAGGTTTGACCTTGAAATTAAAAGGTCTACAGGAAATATATCACCTCTTTTAGCGATACTCGCAAAGTGAGAATGAAGTAATATTAAATACCTTAAGAATAAGTAGATTTCGTTCTAGAATATATAATTTGCATTCACGAATAATGAACTGTAACTTTAGCTTAACTGATGGATGACAAAGACTTTACTCACTCCACCACGGCGGCCCACGACAAGTGTGTACGTATGTATGTATGGACTTTGAGCCTCTTGTACTTTATAAATATGTATGTCTAGTATCTGAATTATTATTGTACAATACGTATACAAAAACAAAAACATGTTCCAGCTTTGTGCTATAATTGTTTTTGCTTGTGCCATTTAAAATGTGTACGTAAATATATATACACACACACTTGCCCATGTTTGTATGTATATTATTTTTAAATGGTTTTTCCTATTGTTGTTCTTGTTGTTCCCACTGTTGCCTGATAAGATTCGCAAAGAAAGAAACGGTCAACGTCAGCTGTAAGCATTTAATCAATGAAAATGAACTCACTCAATTCACGACATCAGCTGAGTTCGCGTTCATCAATTTCCACGACACAAACAAAACATGCCAAGCATAGTGTTTACTCTCGATAAGCTACTTCTAGCGCCCACTGCGTGTATAAACTAGGTAAATAGGAACTTTATACGGCATGAATTATATGGAAATGGAAAACAGTCATGGAGGACGAAAAAATGTGGGCGTTCTTGCCTTGTGTTATTATTTCACAAGGGGCAGATGCAGTGTTAGCTACTATGTACTATGATTACATCTGGGAGTTAAATTCAAATTGCACCGTATTATACCAACCAATGATCATTTCCAGGCCTCTCAAATCCTATCATCGTCTTTTTGTATATTCCTATACATCAAACCAATAAGCAAACCGAACAAAGATAGCTATTCGGGGGTGCCACAGAAACCTCTTCCAACCAAATTCCAACCGAATTCCAATTCTTAGGTGCCACAGAAATTTCTATTGGTTGGTTTTAAACCTCTAATGTTTTGTTAAGAGATTTTGCAAAGCTCTTTTCTCACTAGCGCCTTTTGTCGAAGTGGCGCCCTCTACAGTTAGCGGATTAAGAGCTAGCGGATTGAGGGCTGGAAACTAATTCCTCATGTTTGCCGCCAAGAAATTTTTAAATTTTGCATTATATTGGTGGAGAATGCAATTTAAAATTTAATTATTATTTAAAAATGCATCATAAAACATATAACACAATCAAAAAATTTCAGTTAATCATTAAATTAACCCACATCCAAAATAAAGGGAAATTTTTTGGCGAGAGATTCAGCGCTGTTTTTAGAGATGGAACATCAATAGGAACATCTGGTGTTCCAACTAGATTTTCTAATTAGAAAATGAAATCTCTAGAAGTTCTGTGGCACCAACGAATTTTTCGAGAGATTTACAAACCAACCGTCGGCAAAATCTCTAGAGATTTCTGTGGCACCCCCGATTATGTAGCCTCGGACCCAAGCGAAAATACAACAAAATGAGGAGACTAAGAGTTCTGTTCATTTTTCAAACACCACTTTAAAGTTCAATTTAAAATTTATTCTATTTTTCAGGATAACAGATATTAAATGCCATTCTTACTAAAAATTTTGTTTATACCTCAATCTTCACAAACACTTTTTTTTCAGACATTTATTTAAAAATAAATATTTATTTGTCTGAAAAAAGAAAGTTTTTACTGAAATCAAAAACCCAAATCAATTAAATAATATCGAACTTAATGACATTTATGTAAGAACGAAGTAAATGCTGTTCTGAGAATCGTTATCACCATCACTACAATCCGTTCTAGTGTTGTCCCACTGTGCTCTAGGGGGCACTAGAATAGTATACACAAGCGCGTACAAATCGATGTTGAGCAAATCAGCACTAAACTTCATTGGAGGTATATAAACACACGCGCCACGAACTGAATGATATTGATAACACAGATGATAGTAGGCCCCTTTTGGCTAATTGGTATTGTGATTCCAGGAACACAGTATGTTCGTACTGTATACAAATGGGGAATTTCTTCCGCTTAATCAATATGCGAGAGTATGTATGTATGTAAATTTACTACAAGTACTACATATGTACATGCATTTGTATAATTTGGTAGGGGCGATTTTGTTGTTAAAGAAAGTGGCGCGATTGAAAACTTATGCTAATCACTGATTGTGTCACCCCACTCAACACATTATTCATACAAGTATCTACCAGTATGTATGTTTATGTATAAATAAGGCTGGTTTTGGTTTTCAGAATTGCATTTTTGTTTGTTTGTTTTTACCGCTTTGATTTGAAAACTCGTTGGAGGCCAAATGTTGTCAACAGCTGGCACTGGATCTGGCATACAACGCACGCAAGCCCACACACATACGTACGTACGTAGCGATGGGAGGGCCAGAGCAGCTTTGGAGGGGGATTGGGGTAGGGTTCGTTAAAGCCGATTTCGATCTAGCTATGAACTATGTACAGCGTTCGCGAGCCGAACTATCGAGGTCTAAGCATGAAACCAGACTGCCAGCAGTTCCGCTGCAATAATAGCTACGGTAGCCCCCTAGACCCCAACAGTAGCAATGCACAGTGGTTTAAATCGCCTTAAATAACAGTTTTTGTTAGGTACCACTCAATATTTGACACCATATACTGCATATTTTTTCAATGTAAATTGTGATATGCTAGCTACAGATAAGTAGCAAGTGTAGCTTTTCAGTGCATTCAAATCGACCATATTGTTCCTACAAACATTTTATACATTTACACCAGGGACTAATCCCGAAATGAAATTTGGATCCGGAAGGTCCCGAAATGAATGTTTCGGTTAAAGGTTCTATTTCGGGCTTTCATCTATTTCGGTACCCGAATATTTATTATTAAGTACTATTTTTTTAAATATAGAAAAATTTTAATTCTGAAATAAATTTTTTAAAATAAAAGAGTGTGTTCCACAGTTTTTTTGTTTGTTATTTTTTTGTAATTTAAGTTACCAAGAGAAACGTAGGTAACCTGGAATTATTTGGCTTTATCAAGTGGAAAACGCCACTGCTAAAAGTATGTTCTGTATTCAATGCCAAAATGGCGGACAACGCGTGCCTTGAAAAAGGCTGAACGTGCCAACATGTGCATTGAAAAAGGCAGACGCGGAGTTCTCCTTTAAACAAACTGCAATGCTCGAAGCAACATGCAAAAACTAGAAAGAAAGTCGGTCAAGCCCGACTTTAATATACTCTGTACCTTTGAGGTTTGTATATATCTGATCAATTTAAGTTAGAAATGGCAAAACACCCATAAAGTGTGTGAAGTGCTGCCAATCGCCGTGGCGGACAGTGTATCCCAGATTATTGTTTATTTTTGATTATTGTTATAATTGATTATTTTCCTTAAAACTCGACTATCTGATGTTCACCATTCCTTGGGTGGGATCGAGGGCGCTTGGCAAAAATTTAAAATATACTTGATCTGCCTGCAAATATAAGATATACAGGCATGTTCTCAATTCGACAATTTTTTTAAAAGTAAATCAGACGCAATTCCGCTCCGGTTTCGTTTTCTGTTCTCAATTTCGAACGAAATTTCTCTCTTTTTATTTTTTGCAAATCACTGGACCAAATGAGAATGGCACTAGATCAGAGATGGGCGCGTCGCGACGTCCCTATGCACACGTGCATTGCTCAAAATCACACGTACGCTATAAGCATTGAAAGCTATTTATAGAACACGAATGTTGTGCACGCAAATTGTGCTTGTATGCGTGTGAAAAGTGTGACGATATGTGTGCATGCCCATCTCTGCACTAGATACACAAGAGAGAATACAGAATTCCAAGCGAAACGATCGAAAATGGAACAGTCGCAAATGAGAGAGATTGATTTTTAGGTTTCACTCTTCGATTTTGTTTGCACACACAAAATCTGGACACATTAAAAAAAAAATATTTTTGAACCAATTAAAAAGTAGAATGCAAATTAAATTTCACCAACAATTTCTAAATTGACCACAGAATTAAGAAATTCCTTATATACATCTAGCAACTGTAGGAGTGCGTAATTTGCCAATTACATTTCATTCCACCGACAAACAAGCATTACTTTTCTAATCGAAAACCTTTTTCGTTTTGGTGTTGCCAGAACATGAATCAATTCTACTTTCGAAAAGTTGCCGTTAAAGTGGAATTGATAACATACCTGATATATGTCCCATGCTAGAAAGTCCTCCGTTTGATTTTCATGGGTGAAAAAAGACAACAAAGCATTCACAAGAAACGAAATCTACATAAAATTTCACCAATAAACCATGGGTTTAAAATCAATTTCATTTCCAAATTTCTACTGGATATATCGAAACGGCTGTTGATCGGAAATAATTCTTCCCAACTGTTATTTATTCATGCACTTTTAGTACAGTTTTTATACTCTGTAGCGAAGGTACATAGAGTATATTAAATTTGTGCAAAAGTATGTAACAGGGAGAAGACAAGAACTAATTTTGCCTTTTTTTATAATTTCCGACCCCACAAACAATACAGAGAAAAAAAAACCTGTTCAGAAACTTAAAATAAGAATATGATGGTCTCAAAATTCTACGTTAAGTGCATAAGGTACCGGGTTCAATTCACAGTCATGATCGAAAAAATATTTCTATGACCGGATCGGGTGACTATATCTTATAGGTCCCATAGGAACCTTCGCACAGTGGAATTTCGTTAATGTTTTTGAATTTCGATAGTTATTATCATACTGAACTTAGGACTAAAATCAAAGCTGCATAGCTAAATTTTTGTGTAACTTCTTATCGTTCGCAACAAGCTTCGTATTTTTAAATAAAGTGCGATTTTTTGCAGTATATGTTATTTTACCCGTTACTCGTAGAGTCGTGCAAATGTATGTCAGAGGCAGAAGGAACCATTTCCCACCATATAAAGTATATATATTCTTGATCAGCATCAACAGCCAAGTCGATATAGCCTTGTCCGTCTGTCCGTCTGTCCGTCCGTCCGTCTGTATGAACACCTAGGTCTCAGAGACTATAAAAGCTAGAGCCACCGAACTTGACATGTAGACTCATATGGTCTGCACGCAGATCAAGTTTGTTTCAAATTTTCGCCACGCCCACTCCCGCCCCCCACAATAAAAAACGTTGAATAACTCCCACATTTTTTAATATATCGATTTAAAACTTAAATTTATATTAGCAAATAACCAAAGTCCCTAAAATTTGCATCAAGATCGGATAATAACTAGCGGAGTTAAAAAAATGTTGCATACTTTTCGGATGTGCACTCTCAGGAACGCAGGAACGCTGTTAAACATTACTTTTCATGAGTAACGGGTATATAGAAGTCGATTAGAGCCGACTTTATTTTATGCTCTCGTTTTAGCTGGATAAATTAATTAGTAAATAATTTCAAAATATTATATGTCGTTGATAGCGATATCTTTCATGCGAAATCACACAACTTATACTTTTGATTTTACAACTTATTTAGCTGATTTTAGCTTTCATGATAATAAGAAAAGCTTGAATTGAATCTATTTTACATAAAATTTTATTTTTCCTAAATTTTTTATATGTTTTTACTTATACATATTGATCACTTACTTCAAGACTGACATAACTCAAAAAAGACCATTTTTGACATGATGATGCAGAAACATACGCTGTATTGTGTACTATTTTTTGTAAAAAATTTCTCTTAATCTTCTCTTCTTTCTAATATCTCTTATTCTTTTCACATGAGATCAAAATATGTCGAAATATAATTTTACACGTTCATTTTCATGTTATTGCTAGAGCGTCATATCTCAGTTGTCCTGCAGCCGATATTGCGCAAACATACTTTGGCTTTTAGTTAAAACATCATACTTTGAAGCTTCATTAAAGAGCATTTTAAATTTATAATATTTTACTAGATTAACCCGAAACTAAAAGAATCATTTTTTTTTTTAATAAACCCATTGAGAACTTTAAAATGAATTATTTTGAGTTATGCCAGTAGTGAAAGAAGTGAGCGATATGTACTATACTTTTTGACAATATTAATGGGGACTTGAAACACTGTGCCAAGCGCTTAATAAAGTGAATTCAGAGAGCAAGAGTGTTCCACTACAAGGTTTGCATTTGGAGGCTCGCCCTCGCTTCTATGAGGTGATTTTTACAACCTAACTAGCACTTGGAAATGCCAAAAGTTTTTGCACTTTAAGACTCGCTCACGTATGTGTGTCTGTAAGAAAACACATTTAAACATATGATATAAGCCAACAATAAAATAACTGTAATTTATTAAAGGGCCCCGTTAAATATGTCAATGCTATCAGTTAAAGTGCACATTCTGCTAATATTCCCGTTGTCTGTAAACAGTAGTTGGAATTTATATTTTCAATTGATTTACAACACATTTGGCTTAGGTAAACGGCCAATAATTTGCCATGTTTCAAGCAATAGTCTAATCTAATACATATCTACATCAAAGTTACGTGGCGATATCGCTAATTTAATGTGTATCTATTGTGCTCTTCTAGCCCTCTGTGGGTTCTGCTGCAGCTGTTGCCGCATTTTCCTGGTATTTGGTGGTGGCAGCTGATGGTACTGCAAGGGCATATGATTGGATAGCGACATGGACGGCTGAGAAGTTTTTAATTTGAAGATTATTAAGCTTTTATGCTGTTTTCAAATAGGACAAATATTTTAGATGGATACGTTATATTTTGAGTATTGTTCCTGACTATTTTATATTAAGACTAGCAAAAAGCCCGTCGCTCTTCGCTGCGCCTTTAACAGTATAGAACCAATATCAGAATCATTTTGAAGTCAATAGTGAGAGTCAAATATTTACCAAATTTAAAAATATTCTCTAAATTTGTTTCCTCTGTAGATCCCAGAAATCGAATCATACATACTTCATAGGCTTAAAGTCAACGTTTTACTACTTCGCTTTTTCACCGTTACGACTTTGCTGCTGCGTTCTTACCACTCCCATCCCACTCCACCCACTCCTAATCAACTTCTTACACAACTTCCACCCGTTTCCCACCTACATCCCACACACTTCCCGCTCACATCCCACCCCCATCCCTCCCACATCCCACCCACTCTACACACAATTCCCACCCACCATTTTCCCCAGGTCCCACTCACTTTCCACAAACTTCCCCTTCACATTCCTCCCACATCCCACCCACATCCCTCCCACTTTCCGCCCACTTCCCGCCCACATCCCGTCCACTTCCCACCTACATCCCACCCACTTTCCACCTACATCCACCCACATCCCACCCACATCCCTGCCACATCCCACCCACATCCGTCCCACTTCCCGACCACATCCCATGCACTTCCCACCTACATCCCAACCACTTCCCATCTGCACTCCACCCACACCCCTTCCACTTCCCTCCACATTCCACCCACTTCAGAACCTTTTACCACCCACTTTCAACCCACTTTCCACCCACTTCCCATCTGCATACCACCCACATCCCACCCACATTCCTCCCTTTTCCCGCCACATTCCACCCACTTCACAACCACTTACCACCCACTTTCTACCCACTTCCAAATTAACTAACCACCCACTTCCCACCCACATCGCACCCATATCCCATTCACTTCCCTGTGTACATACCGACGTTATTTCCAACATCAGAAAATGAAAACAGAAACGAAATCCCATTTTGACCTTAAAAACCGAGTTTCAAGTTAATCGGATGAAAAATAGTTATTTTGCATGTAGAATTTTCCGGGCATTTTCAAGCCTGGGGGCGGATTTAAAAAAAACTTTAAAAAATCTCATTTTAATTTATTTCTTATTTTGTCCTTACAAACCGAGTTTCTAGTCAATAGGATGAAAATAGTTATTTTGCATGTAGAATTTTCTAAGAATTTTCCGACCGTCAGGTCAAATTTTCCAACTTCAGAAAATCACATTCCTATTCTATCATTACAAACCAAGTTTCAAGCCAATCGGATGAAAAATAGTTATTTTCGTGCAGAAATTATCCGGGAATTTTCCGACCATTGATTCAAATTTTCCCACAACGGAAAATCCCATTTCAAACTATTTCGTATTCTATCCTTACAAACCGATTTTGAAGCCATCGGATGAAAAATAGTTTTTTGCATGCAGAATTTTCCGGCCATTTTCCTCGTGGGCGGATTTTCCAAAATCGGAAATCACATTTCAAACTATTTCGTATTCTGTCCTTACAAACCGAGTTTCAAGCCAATCGGATGAAAATAGTTTGTTTTGCATGCTGAATATTTCGGGAATTTTCCGACCGTCAGGTCAAATTTTCCAACTTCAGAAAATCACATTTTAAACTATTTCGTATTCTTTTATTACAAACCGAGTTTCAAGCCAATCGTATGAGAAATAGTTTAATTGCATGCAGAATTTTCCGGCAATTTTTCGACCGTCAGGTCAAATTTTCCAACACCAGAAAATCACATATCAATTTATTTCGAATTCTGTCAGTGCAAACCGAGTTTCAAGCCAATCAGATGAAAAATAGTTTATTTTCATGCAGAATTTCCGGGGAATTTTCCTACCGTCAGGTCCAATTTTCCAACTTCGGAAAATTAAATTTCAATTTATTTCACCTACTTTCCTTTCAAGCCAGGTTTGAAGCCAATCGGATGAAAAATAGTATGTTTCACGGAAAATTTTCGGGAATATTCTGACCGTCAGGTCAAATTTTCCAACATTGGAAAATTGCATTTCAAACTAATTTGTATTCTATCCTTACAAACCGATTTTGAAGCCACTCGGATGAAAAATAGTTTTTTTCATGCAGAATTTTCCGGCCATTTTCCTCGTGGGCGGGTTTTCCAAAATCGGAAAATCACATTTCAAACTATGTATTTCGTATTCTGTCCTTACAAACCGAGTTTGAAGTCAATCGGATGAAAAATAGTTTTTTCATGCAGAATTTTCCGCCCATTTTCCTCGTGGGCGGATTTTCCAAAATCGGGAAAACATGTGTCGAATTATTTCGCGTACTATGCATACAAACCAAGTTTCAAGTAAATCGGATGAAAAATAACATTTTTCCCATACAAACTTTAACGACGCTTTTCAGACTTTTCCGGGTGGAATTTTCAAAAACCCCGTCTTAGTACGCACTTTCACCACTAACAGAAACTCCTGTCCAAATTTCAGCTTTCTATCTCTTACCGTTTAGGCTGTGCGATGATTGCCAATCAGTCAGTGAATCAGTCAGTCAGTCAGTCAGGACACTCTCTTTTATATTTATAGAGATTTGGCCACTTTTCATTAAATCTATATACATAAAGTAATAAGACATTGACTGTGATCATCAGTCCACAGGACAACCCGTAATAGTAAGAAATTTCAAAATTTCACAATACCTTCCTATAGTGATCTGACATTGTACTAAGAAAGCATTTACTCATACATACTTACATTTTGAATTTGGTGGCAGACCTTAATAAACATGAAGGCTGATTTCTTTTGTAATTTATTGTAATAAGGTGTAATCTATTATATAGATAAAGATGCTCAAATAAATCCCGAATTGTTTGAATGGAATTTTAATATCTATAAATATAAAAGAGTTCCAACTGACTGACTCACTGACTGGTGACTGCCGCAAAGCCTAAACTATAAACGATAGAAAGCTGGGCTTTTTACAGTAGTTTTATCTTATGCTGAAAGTGAGTACTTAGATCGGATCTTGGAATTCGGAAATGGATTAGATCGGATTCGGAATTCAACAATAACAGCATACCACTATTCCGGAAAATTCACCCCACCTGGTTGGAAAGTTTGTGGTCAAGGTTACATGTGAGAAAGTTTAGTGCCCAGCGATTATCTCCAAACTCATTTTCAAAGTTACAAAAAATAAAATATAAAATGCGTGACTTTCAAATTTTGGAAAGTCGGAAATCTCGCGGAAAACTGTTGTATGAAATGTTTTGTTTACAATCCGATCAGGTTCAAACTAATTTTCAAACATCTGTGTTAAAATTCAACAAAACCTGCATACCAATATTCCGGAAAATTCACCAGGGTTCGAGGTTGCATGAGCAAGAGTGTAGTTGCCAGCGATTAGCTCCAAACTGATTTTCAAAGTTACACAAAATAAAAAAGAAACAGAGTGACTTTAAAATTTTGGAAAATCGATCCACAAAGTCGGAAATTCACGGAAAACTGTTGTATGAAACTTTTTGTTTATCATTTGATCCGATTTAAACTCATTTTTAAAGATCAATATAAAAATTCAACAATAACTGCGTACCAATTACTGCCTACGGGAAAAATGGCCGGAAAATTCAGCACGCAAAAAACTACTTTTTTTATCCGATTGGCTTGAAAGTCGGCATGCAAAAGTAGTAAGTGAAATAAATTGAGACGTGACTTTAGGTGTTGGAAAATATGACCCAACGGTTGGAAAATTCCTGCAAAAAACTATTTTTCAACAGATTGACTTGAAACGCGGTTTGTAAGGAGAATACAAAATAATTTGAAATGTGATTTTGCAATGTCTGAAAATCCACTCTTCAGGCGTGAAAATTTCCAGAAAATTCCAGATGCAACAAAACTTTGTTTTTCCCCATGGACTTGAAACTCGGTTTGTAGTGATAAATGTGATGGAAATACCGCCGGGATGCTTACTAGGAAATGTGAGGGAAGTGGTTGGAAAGTGGATGGTGAGTGGTTGGGGTGTTTATGGGTAGTGGGTGGTGGGATGTGGGCGGGAAGTGGGTGGAAACTGGGTGGGATATGGATAGGAAGTGGGTGGAATGGTGTGGAAAGTGGTTTGGAAGTGAATCGGAAGTATGTGGGAACTGGAGGGAAAACCCAGCAGCCTATGAATGTTAAATTCGATTTCTGGGCCCTACGGGGGACACAAATTTAAAAAATATTTTCAAATTCGTTAAATATTTGACTCTTTACGATCAACATTAAACTAAATCTTTTATTGATTTTTTACTGTTGAAGGCGCAGCGAAGTGCGACGGGTTATATGCTAGTATGTAATAAAAAGATCATAAAGCCAGTCTTTCCAAAAATGTATGCAGTTAAATCATGGTGGGGCATCGCAACGCACAAATGAATAAAAGATGTAAAATTAAATACATTTTTATTAAGCTAAAACGATCCATGCGTCATCACCACCCTTTTATCATTTCAGTACCGGTTCAAAAAAGGGCCAAAGAAATATCTCTTAAGTTTTTCATCACTAATGAATATAGGCCCCCAGCACCACAACCGAACCTCCGACATATTATTCATTGCGAACAAAAACTAAAACCGAACCAAGTGTGACACAATATTTTAAACTGAAAGTGTTCCGAAATAGAATAGAATTTAGACCCTCGATTTAAGCATTCAAAAGTATTCTCAAAAGCACGACTAACCTAAATACGGCTTCAATCTTAATTTCAAATGTTAACGAGTTATGTTGGCGCTTATTAATGTCTTGTAAAAAAATACAAGAAACACAGCGTTACAGCCAAAATATACTTTCGAAATGACCTAGCATACGCTCTTCATTCATAACCTTATCAACTCCGACAGCAAAAAGTGGGGGATCTAATACATTATAATCAATGGTTTGACTAATTTAACGCGATGGCCGAGAATTGCGGAGTACAGATCTGGCATTTTCAACTTTTTTTTGAGAAATTTTTTTGGCCATCACTGGTTTTATTTTTTAATTCTCCGTCGAACGGTTGATGTCCCAATAAATTTGGATTCCGTTTGACGAAGTTATGCGCGCAGAAATCGTGAAACATGGAAGTTTATATACATTTGCCTTTTAAGTATTTAAAGATATTTTTGAAATCTGGCGCCAAAGAAAACAGAGCATACTTGACGGGGGCACTTATGTTAAGATTGACACTTATATGTGAACACACAAAAAAAATAGAGGGAAGCTAACTTCGGCTCGACCGAAGTTTATATACCCTAAAAGCATGATATATGCCTACCAGTTCTCTCCAAAATTGTATTGAAACAGATAATATTCATAACTGGAACTTATAAAGACGCTACCATTGAAAACAAAACAGTTTTTCTCACTCGAACTATTTTTTCGACCGATCGTTCCTATGGCAGCTATATGCTATAGACATCAGGTAAAACTGGCTAAAACAGCCCTTAAAGGGGCCAAGCCAAGCTTCTCACAATCTCTTGGCGTATGTGCTTTACATTTTTTTGCACAAGAGAAAGGGACCTACAGTTTCACTCCGAGTCCGAACGGCAAAGTTTGAGAATTTGCTTTTTCATAGCTAGATTACTTCACAGCTGGCGCCAATAGCTGGTAAAGGTGACCGTATATGTAAAAGTTTGGTTACGATAGCTTTAAAACTGACTAAGGAAATATTCTTCTTCTTAATTGGCCCGATGCATGCATCACAACCGTTCGACGGTCTCGGCCGCTGCCAACAATGTCCGCCAGTCGCTTCTGCTCCGTGCGCGCTGGGACCAATTGGTCAAACCAAGCTTGGCGAGGTCTGCCCGAACCTGGTCATCCCATCTTAGTCGGGGTCTCCCCCGCCTGCCTCTTCCTCCGTAGTCAGCCGCCTTCGAATAATAAGCTTTCCTTACTGGAGCTTCTTCGTCCATCCTGGTGACATGTCCTAACCAGCGCAGCCGCTGTTGCTTTGTGCGCTTGACCAGACAGGTGTCCCCATAGAGCTCATACAGTTCGTCATTATTTCGAATGCGGAAAACATTGCCAACTTTTAAAGGTCCATAATTCCTCCGAAGAATCTTTCGTTCAAACACGCTAATCGCCGCTTCATCCGCTGCTGTCATTGTCCATGCTTCTGCGCCGTATTGCAGGAGTGGGATGATCAGCGACTTGTTTAGGGCTAATTTTGTTCTTCGCTTGAGGTCTCTGCTCTTGAGCTCTCTACTTAGCCCGTAGAAGCATCGGTTTGCAAGAGTGATCCTTCGTCGTATTTCCAGACTGATGTTGTTGTCGCTGGTTATCGTCGTTACGAGGTAAACAAAATCCTCAACAACTTTAAAGTTGTATTCTCCCATTGTAACAAATTGTCCAAGACGCAAGGACTTTTTGTCCGCGGATACAAGGTATTTCGTCTTGTCCTCATTTACCGCTAAACCCATCAGTTCTGACTGCCTCTCAATCTCTGAAAACGCCCTGCTTACCGCCCGTTCGTTTTTGCCGATGATGTCGATATCATCGGCATATGCGAGTAGCATTAGATCTTTATAAATAAAGGCGCCCGTTCTGTTGGCATGTGGGCACCGGCGCAGTATATATTCCATCAGTAGATTGAAGAAGTCGCACGATAAGGTATCGCCCTGCCTAAAACCTCTCTTGGTATCAAATGGTTCGGAAAGGTTCTTTCCTATTTTGACGGAGCTTTGTGTACTTCTCAACGTCATCATGCAAAGACGGACGTACTTTGCTGGTATACCAAGGGTAGACAAGGCTTCAAAAAACCTTGACCTTATCGGCGTGTCGAAGGCTGATTTATAATCAACAAATAGATGGTGTGTGTTGATGCCTCTCTCATAGGTCTTCTCCAGGATTTGTCGTAATGTGAATATCTGGTCTGTGGTGGATTTACCAGGTCTAAAGCCACACTGATAAGGTCCAATCAGTGTGTTGATAAGCGGCTTAAGACGTTCACAAATAATGCGCGACAGAACCTTATATGCAATGGGAAGGAGACTGATCCCGCGGTAGTTGGCGCAAACTGCAGGGTCTCCTTTTTTAAAGATTGGGCATAGAACACTTAAATTCCAATCGTCGGGCATGCTTTCGTCAACCCATATACGGCAAAGAAGTTGGTGCATGCACCTTACCAATTCTTCCCCTCCAGCCTTGAACAACTCAGCGGGCAGCTCATCAGCGCCAGGTGATTTATTGTTCTTTAGCCTTTGTATGGCTAAGCAGACTTCCTGTTGGGTCGGCGGATCTATCTCTATGTTGTCGATTGGTGGCATCGCTACTTCTCTAGAGGCGGCATCATGTTCGTCATCGCCTCCCAGTAGGT
The DNA here is from genome assembly GCA_018904235.1 of Lordiphosa stackelbergi. Lineage (NCBI taxonomy): Eukaryota > Metazoa > Arthropoda > Insecta > Diptera > Drosophilidae > Lordiphosa > Lordiphosa stackelbergi. The sequence continues at coordinate 77,456 of JAEIFU010000966.1, forward strand.
TGGAGAAGTAGCTTCTCCATTTGTTAAGCGCCACTTGCGGATCGGTGCACACTGGGCCAGCAGCCCGAAATTTTGGCCAAAAGTCCCAATTTTTGGATTGGGAAACTGGATAAAACGAAGGTCGGCAATGATTTTGAATACATATAGCTATTTTCTGGCAAAATTTGGAACCGTTTTACAGAATAGTTTTTGAATGCCAGCCGTTCAAAGTTGATTTTTCTTAAAATTCCTGCAAAAAATAAAAAAAAAAAAAGTCAAAGTTGTAAAAGCAACAGCTTCCGCAATTTGATTTCTTATTTTCGACTTCGCACTAGATTGCCATAAAAAATTATTAAGAAGATTCCATTCGAAAGCGTTTACATAAAAAATTGAAAAAATCTAAAATGTTGTGCCTTTTTTTACATTTGGCCTCTTTGTGTTAACAGTACCCAAAGGTACCTCTCTTAATTTGCCTGCAATATTGCTTATTATTTTCTTGGAACAATGTACAATAGCTGTAGGTATGCGCTTTTGCGCGGTTTGGCTTTGAATTTTTAAATTATCGCATTTAAAACTATATTCCCATTTGAAATCAAGAATGTTCTGTTAAAAAGTCAGCCTAGAAGTATGCTTTTTTCTCAACTTCGGAAAAAAACACATGGACTCTGAGGTAAACTATTTTTTACTAAGCCAATTTGAATGTGTTAAAATGTGTAGCATACTCTTAGAAGCACTGGAGGTAAATTGTAATGTGTTAAAAAAATTAGATTTTTAATTAATTAAATTTTTATTTTTATTTTGTTTTTTCAAGTATTGAATCATAAGATGAGGTAAAATAGGTGGAAAAATCGGTGAGGGTAGTCAGATTGACTAAAAGTTCTCGACAGGGTGGGCAGTCAAGTTCAAAAACTGCTTGTTTCAATATCTCATAAACCATTGGACATATCAAGATATATTAATTTTTTTTAGTTATCTGGTACTTATATATACTTCTATGCAGGAATTGGGTTAAATCCAATTACTTGTGTTTTTTCTATAATTAAAAAACGAAAAAGTTGAAATATTTTTCGACTTTGATTTAGATTATCTATATCGTATAAATTTTTTTTGTTGCTTTAAAAATTATGTGCGTTAAGTTCAATCTTTTAAGATCATTTCGTCGAGAATTTCAGCTTCCTAGCTAGGCTGGTGTAAAAATGCCAGAGTTTTGGCCAAAAAATGAGAATCCTGGCCCACAGTGCGGTGACCAGATTCCCGTGTTCGTCTTTGCATTGTGCGACTCTGGGCTTAAAACCTTCTGTTAATTGCTTAATTTTTTGGTGAAATTTTCGAGTCTCACTCATGCCGAATAACATCTCGACTTCCTCGCGCATGCGCCTTTCCTGCTCGCTCTTTTTCCTTCTAAAGAGGCGCTTCCGCTTTTTCTTTTTCTCCCGATATCGCTCCTTAACAGCCCGCGTTGCTCCCGACTGCAGAGTTCTCCTGTAGGCTGCGTCTTTTTCTGCAGTAGCAAGTCGGCACTCCTCATCGTACCAAGTCCGACTTCGAGGGGACTCGGAGTACCCGAGTATCTCCTTGGCAGCCGTACTCATGGAGTGTGATATACGATTCCACTGTTCGCATATATCGGAAGAAGATGGGGAGGTTTCCCTGAGCAGTTGGGAGAGTTTGGCTTTGTAGGCTTCAGAGGTTCCTTGTGATTGCAGCTTCTCGACGTTTAGCTTTCGACGTGTGCCAGAGCGTTGGGCATTTGCCTAGCACGATTTTTATGTCGTGATCGGGGCAGCGCTCGTATAGTTGTTCCAGGCGCTCATAGAATTCGTCTTTTGTCGAGGTGTCCTTGTCTTCTGTTGGCGCGTGTGCACAGATAAGACTAATATTAAAATATTTTGCCTTAAGTCTAAGCGCGGCAAGCCGCTCGTCAACTGGTGTAAAGTTGATGACTGAGTGGAGTAGGCTATCACTCACTGCAAAGCCGCACCCAAACTCGTGCTTGGAAACATGCCCGCTGTAGAATATCTCCCAGGGAGGTGGTTTCGGTTTTTTCTTCTCTTTTGGTAGCGCTATTGTCTTGTTCCCATATCCAATCCATCGCATTTCTTGGAGTGCGGTAACGTCCGATGAGGAAATATTGGGTCCCGTGAAAAGTATGTGCGGATTATTATTATTATTATTTTCCGGTCTCGGAGCAATTACAAATTACATCTAACCACTATGATAGCTATAGCTACTTGGCCTTAAGCTACTTATGTATGTATGTGAATCTGAATACATTGGGTTTTTACATGGATTTGAGTGTGGAGTATTTTGTAATATTATTTATTTTGTTAAATTTATCTTATATCTAATTAAATGAAAATTTTATGGTAGATGTTAGCGGCTTTAAGGAACATTATGATTGAAGTAATGGATTGGTTGTTAAGGGTGGATAGGTTTTCAATTGGATAGTCAGATAGGTATTGTTTTCTGGGGTTGTTGAAAAGTGGGCATTCAGAAATTATGTGGTGTATTGTTAAGTAAGTGCTGCAAGAGTTACAAACTGGAGGAGGTTCTGGATTAATTATGAATGAGTGGATGAGGTTAGAGTGTCCAAGGCGGAGTCTTAAAAACTTTGCGGATTTTTTTTTTAACACTGTGAAATTAAATATATTATTTTGAAATTTGGAGTTGAGTTTCAACTGACACATTACATCTATTCTGAACCAACCAATAGACGTCCTTGGGTTTATCAAACGGAAATTTGAATAAGCTGAAAACACCTACCGCCTTATAGTCAAAGGACTTTATGTACTTATCAGTGTTTTTCCTCCCATAAAACATGAACGGTGGTCATGAAAAACGAACAAGTGTTCATGAAAACAGAAACATTGCGGTCGAGTGCCCCGACAGCAAAATACTCTGTTCCAAGTAATGTGGTTCCTATAGCTTTGAACTCCTTTTATTTTAAAATTTATTTGAATAATTAGGGAGGCGCACTTGCATATCTTCGGTGTTTTTGCTCGGATCTTGTAGTGGTATACAGAATAGAATATATGTATATTCAATCATTAGGTTCAAACTAAAAACTTTTAGCTCTGACAGTTTTTCGCGGTTAGAAGGAGAAGGAATTTGCCAAATCTGAAGCAAACTTGATTTGGGTACGATATACACCTACATACATGCAAAAATTTGTGGCTCTACCTCTTATAGTCTCTGAGATTAACGCGTTCATACAGAGAGAGAGACAGTTTTTCGCTGCTAAAAGATGAAGGAGGTGGAATTTTCCAAATCTGAAACCAACTTGATCTGGGTACAGTATACACCTTCAAACATGCAAAAATTGGTGGTTCCACCTCTTATAGTCTGTGAGATCCACGCGTTTATACAGATAGAAAGACAGTTTTTCGCTGATAAAAGATGGAGGAGGAGGAATTTTCCAAATCTAAAACAAACTCGATGTGGGTACAGTATACACCTACATACATGCCAAAAATTGTGGCTCTATCTGTTACAGTCTCTGAGATCGACGCGTTCATACAGACAGACAGACGGACAGACGGACATGGCTTAATCGACTCGGCTGTTGATGCTGATCAAGAATATATATACTTTATGGGGTCGGAGGTGCTTCCTTCTGGCTGTTACATACATTTGCACAACTTCATGATCCCCTTTTTCTCATTTTTAATGAGAACAGGGTATAAAAAGGTTAAAAAAATTTGTGCCTCGACAGAAACTTGAACCCACGACTTCGGCGTTCTAAAACTCTATTTACACGACTGGATCACTCAACTGAGTTTTCGTCTGGTTTGCTGTCAGTTCGTGTAAAAGGGCGTCTGAGTAAATGTGAAGCTCCTCGAATGAGTGATCAGACGAAATAGAGCACTCAGCTGAGTGGCATCTGTGAAACTACAGTGTGCTGGCGTTGCCACCTTCAGACTAACGATATACACTTGTTATCGAATTTTAAATTAAATTTTGAAAAAGTTCCACTCATGGCTCCACATTGCTCGCTTTGTATACTTTCTTTTGATTTTTGATTTCTTTTTCGCTTCCATATTTTTTTAATCTTCGATTTCACTTGGTAGGATGGAAACTATAATTTTTATTGCTTCTTTATTAATTTTGCTTTTCATTTGGCATGTCTTCTACTTTTATGAAAACAAATGATTCCGATGAACCAATCGTTCTGCAACTGGCTCTTCTGAGCTTCTCAGGCATGTGTAAAAGCGAAACTGAGTTGATCAGATGAGTTTAGGTCTGAAGAAAACTCATCTGAGTGATCAGGTCTTGAAGCTTAAATGAACGTCTTACGGCTGGGCTACAAAGCTTGTTGCCAAAGGAATATCGTAATGCTAAGTAAAGCACTTCATTCTTAACCGATTAATTTTTTACTATGATTTTGTCGCTGTCTCTCGCGTGAGCTTAGTAGTCAAATGGCCTAAAATCACGTCGTCCGTGTGTTTCAGTCTTTCGAGGTCCTGAGTTTCAAGTCCCAAACAAGGTAATGGAAGGGCCATGATTACCGCCGTGGAGGATTCTGATCCAGATCAGGGGAGCCATCAGAGATGGGCAGCTGGAGGATCCAGGGTTCCGGTGTGGAACTCAACTCTGGAATATGAGGAGGGTTTAGGAAGTGTTTGGTTAGTGTTGTGGTGTTTTCAGTGTAATTTCTGTTAGTAGAAGTTCGACGATAAGGTAATTGTGTGGACTGCACGGCATTGGGATGGAACCACTCCTGGGAACCGTTGAGCCAGCTGGCACAGCCCCTAGGAAAAGAGGCAGTTCCGTAACAAATATTTAATTGACCTAAATTCTAGCTATAGCTTTTAGAAAAGGGTGTGTGTGGTCGTCCCTTCATTTCTTCCCCAGCCCTTCCCAAGAACCACCATAGAGTGCTCCACCTCCCTCTACCGATCTTATCTTATTTTTAGCATTTGTTTTTTTTTATTTTCTATATCAAAGCGACCAAAGCGAGAGTTCAAAATGTTCTCGAAACGAGCACATGATGTTTATAAGACAAGCCCAAAATTTTTATGAATATCGAAATAGTGTGCTTAGTAGACTATCGTGAACAAAAGTTCATGATTTCGTTTTAACTCGAGCAAATATTTTTCTCTGTGTAGAGATTGAAAGTATACGTGAAATAGATAATGAAAAATTTCATCATAATCGTATTTGTAAATTAAAACTCCGTTTATTAACTGTAAAGAGCATAGAAGAATAAGCATACATAAATGCTCCCCCACGTATCAGCACTAAAATTAAATATGTGATTACCATTAATGTGAAACTCACTCGCCTATTTTAGTAGTGTTATGAGGACGGAAAAACGGACTGAAAGACGATTTTGATGATTTGATACAGCACAATTAAAAAAAAAAATATTTGCACATATATAGAACCAATTCTTTGGCCCAAAAAATATTATTAAAATTTTCAAATATTTTTTTGAAGCTGCTTACCTATTGCGACACCTACAGTTCTTTGCAGGTTTTTTCATCAAGAGTTGACAAACAACATATACATAATATAATTTTTGCAGTCAAATCCCAAGTCTAACTCATGGTAAAAATAATTAAACATAAAATTTGTATTTTTCATTAATAAACATAAACAAACTACGAACTTGCCATTGTAGCCCTGCCTCTATACCCCCCCTGGAATGATTTTGCGTGTGCGAAAATTTCACGGGAAAATTCCATACTTGTTTGCGAGATGTTATATATTAACTAAAAAGCAAAGACCGTAACGATTATAATTTTTAAAATATAAAAATGTTTTAAGAATTATTTTTATTATATAAGATATTAAAAACAAGACTTAGAAGAATTATTTTTCAATTTGAATTTTAAAAATCGAAAATAAAAATTTATTTTGAATATGTTTTAAACAAAGCGGTGTATTGCACAAGAATACATTTATCTATAATCTATGTTTCAATACCTTTTAATTGATACATCACATGTCCTTAAAGGAATAATATTAAGGATACCACAATTTTTTATCGATTCAGTGCCCAATGCAAACTAGCTGTGAACCGAACCAAAAGAAACCAAACCGCTAAGCCCTGCTCATTAACCGGAAAAATTAATCATTCAGGCTATGAAATATGCTCCTAGTGAGGATCTCCCCAAATGCATTGATTTAGGAGAAAGAAGTCTCTTGGCAAATGAAGTTGTTATCTCTTTAATTTACTTAGATCTGCGAATTCGCAGGGCTTAAACTTAAAAACCCCATTCAACTTCATTTTGCCAGAAATCACTTTACTCACCTAATGCGACACATCCTAATCGAAAATAAAATGGAAAGATTTTTCAAAGAGTCTGTTCTCTATTCCGCTTCGGTTTTCGTACCAACGTTTGAATTGGCCAGTTTACTTTTACAAATTTATATGGAAGGTAGCAGGAAATTCTATGGATACTAGATCAAGGCTTCCTTTTTGTACGAATTGAATTCACTTGGCATTGAGCTGTCGGTTTCAACTGCTTAAGCAATTCCGCTTTAACTCAAACCTGATCTAGTAACCGTAGATATGAGTATCGCTTTCCATATAACCTTGTTAACTTAGAATTTAACGTAAAAACGCTTATACGAAAACCGAAGTGGAATTGAGAACAGGACTGGCTGATCCTTAAATGTATTTTATATACATATTAGCAGAATGACGCACCACAAATGGAACCCGTTTCATCGCAAGTATCGTATACGTCAATGAGCCATGTTGTACAAAGTGGTCCATCTAGTGTTTGAACTATTCATAATTTGACTTTAAAAACCTCAAATGGCATTCGGTAAGCGACTAATATTTAGTAAAAACTTTGACATTTACGAAATGGGTCGCTATTCGCTTGAAGAAAGTTGGGAAATGTGGAAAATATATTTTCAAAGTGGTAAGTGCTCGACTCAAATTGTGCGAAATTTGGGTTGTAGATTTCAAGGGCGCAATCAAGGGCCATAGTTTCATGATTTTTGCTAGATGTCATTATTATACATGTTATATCAAACCAATTTTTAAGAATTTTTAAGTTACCTCTAGAATTCAACTGTATTATCATATTCAAAATATTCAATCTCGCCATTAATTTCCTGGATAATTTTTAAACAATTTTTTATTGAGAATGAACTGCAACATAAGTAAATTAACTGCGCCTCTATTTTTATCATAAAGCTAAATAGATATATTAAAATTTTAGGTTGAGCACAAATGCCTATTACCCTCTGAAATATGTTTAAGCGCGGAGCACACTTAGTGATAGTAGAAAAGAATCGAATCATAAAATTATATCAGTGTTTCTGAGGTGGAAAGACCAACCAGGTCCAAGAAGAGTTCATAAAAGTCCAGTGCGATTTTATTTCACAAACTCATTTCCCCTTCTTTTAACACAAACTGAGTGAATAAAATTGTTCAACATATTTTGTCAACAAATCGGTTGCGGCGACTAACTCGGCCGATTTCGATTACGTAAGATCAGCGTAAGAGAGAATGAGAGAGCGCATATAGTTTGTCACATACACACCGATGCATACATACCAAAAAAAAAACTTTTAAATGCGTAAATTTTGCCAAAAGGGCCGAGACAAACCTGAGAGAATAAAATAAACAAAAAATTGTGTTTCCCCCCTCTCACAATCAGAGAAAGGAAGAGAGCATACTTTAAGGTTGTTTCGGTACCTCTATTTAATGCGGTCGCGCGAAAGCAGTCGTTTTTTCACCGATCAGCTGTACTCACCTAAGTACTTTTCAGTCTAAAACACCAATAGGGGTTTCTGTTGGATTTACATAGGCAAAAGAGGTTTTCTGTTAAATTTACATATGGAAAGGGGCTCTGGGGGTTTCCATATTTTACAAGCGATTAGGCCGGGAAACGGTCATAAATTGCTTGTCCAATATACCGAAACCGAAATTGTAGGAAAATTAGAAAAAGAAGAGGGCCGCAGCCAAATTTTATTTAAGGCACACGGAAACGGATTTTTAAAAGTGAGTATTCACAGACCGCTTAAACAATAAACATTGAAAAACTTTGCGTGCTGTGCAGTGCAAATTTTAACATTTTCCTTCAAGTAAAACATAATTTCAAATTAAAAAACGTCGTGCACGTCACTTAGACCATTTATGTTCATCATTCGTATTTTGCTTTTGGTTTGCTTTATGTACTTGGAAATGCAAGTAATAACTACTTGTGTATCTCGTACCTTTAAGTTTGGAAATGAAAACCATTTAAGTCTTGTTATTAATTCAGCTAGTTTTATTACAGAACTCTCTCTGCGCATAGTCTAATGTGGACCCACTAACAAAAAGTTCGAGCTGATAGCCAACACCAATTCTTTAAAAATTAATAATGCCAACTCACTTGCACTTTAAAAAGTTCGATTCTGTGATTTGTTTCGTGTGCCTATGTAATATAATGTTATAAAATCAGAAATCCAAAAGATGTTTCGCATTTCCGAGCATATTTGGAATTTGTTTACAATTATTTTTGTCAGGTATTGCACCTAAGCTGACATCATCATTATCATTGAAAACGGCGAGTCTGCGGGTCAATTTGCTTTAATGTCCAGGCTGGCAAATACCGTGTCCAGCGAAGCAATCAACTTGTCATTATTTTTGATCGGTGATTGCTTAACGGTGTGAGCCGACACCTGCTCAAGTGCCCACTGTGCCAGCTTTTGCAACTCCTTGCGCTTGGAGCTGACGGCCCTAGAGTTGGCCAAATAATTGCAGCTCAAATACAGTCCATAGAGGGCGCGCAAATTTTGTGGATTAAGCTTGAGAGCCTGCGAATAGTAGGTGCGAGCTGATTCAATGTTTTCTACGCCGCCCTGTAAGAAAAGAAGAATATTATTGTGTTGTCGATGCTAACAATGGTTTAGAGACTTACCATGGTATACCGAATGTCGGCAAGTCGCTGATGGATTAGATGACTATGCGGATTGTGCAGCAGAACTTCCTCCATGCAGAATGCTGCTTTTCCGAACTCGAACTCGGCCATATACAAGTTGCACAGCTCGTGCCAAGCCTCCTGATCCGACATGAATCTGTGCAAATAAAACATAAGTTTAGTCCAGGTAAGCTAATCGGAATTTCATTGTACTTTTTCAAATAGTCATTCAATTCCTTAATGGCATCTAAGCGGCGTCCACGCGCCTTTAGTATAGCTATTTTCCTTTTACGGGGAGCAGCATTTGTTTCATCTTTGGCAATTATGGCATCCAAGACTTCATCGGCCTCGTCGTACTGTTCCAGGGCCTCATAGCGCATAGCTTTGAACTTCATCACGCGCAGGCTGCCCGGAAACTCCAGGCTCAGCTGTTTGGTGCACTGGGTGGCAATGTCGAAACGAGCCGTATCAAGAGCGGCTATTATCACCTGCTCCAATATCAAATGCCGCTCACTGCCAGTCTTGTGCACTTTGTCCTCCAACACGGCCACCCACAATTGGACCACATCCTCGCTATGACGTCCGGTCTCCTCACGCCACTTCCTAAACTGGTCCCGCACATCTGCAATGTAAATAAGGGATGGATATTTGAGGAATGGTAAGCTAAAGCCAACTTAAACAACTTATCACTATTCACTTACCTGACCAACTCATTTCTTCGTAATTCAATGACATTTTTTTTTATTAATTTAATTAAGAGTTATCAATTTAATAGGCACAAATGAAATATAGCCGACTGACCGAATGAGGGCAATTTGTGCAGTGTGACAAAACATTTGTGGTAGCCCTTGACAGTGTTGGCTAATGTCAACTAATGCCCATCTCTATTAGTGGACGTGTGGGTCAAAGCAGCGTCGTTAAGCAACGAAGTGGAACGGTGAAATAACCAATATAAGAGAAACAATTTCTGTTTTGATTTTAAGTTTACTCACTAAATGCTTTTCTTTTGCGCCAAATTAAATTGCAAAATGCAAAGAACTAATGTTTTGGTTGAAGCTTGGGGGGATTTGAGCTCTGCTGGAACTAAAAAATATTTATTAAAGAATACACCCGCCACAAATGGATTTATTTTATAGATTTTTATGGATGGATTTTTATTTTTAGTACCTGCAATGGTCAAATCCACTCAAGCTTTAGTCAATATCTTATACTTTTAAGTTTAGTAGTTAGTGAGTAAACTTAAAAACAACAAATTTTTTTGTTTCATACTCCACCGTTCCAATTTGTTGCTAAATGACCGACGCTATACGCACATACTAGGAAACGGTTGTTTATATACAGATGT
>JAEIFU010000967.1:0-87630 GCA_018904235.1 Lordiphosa stackelbergi
GCTGAGAGCGATGTCGCGCTCCCCCACTTAGGCCACTTTGGGCCCATTGCGATAGTTGTTCCCTGTTAACCCTTTTGAGTTCTGAGGGGGTCCTCGTTACTGGTCAGTGTGTGGACAGAATAAATTTAAGTAGAGCTGGGATCTAGCTCGGATATTTCCGAGAGGTTGAGTAAGAGAGGTTGACCAAGTGTTCTTGTTACTCCTTCTGCTCAGGGCAGGGCAATGGCAGAAAGTGTTGTATAAATTCCTCTTCTTCTTCATATCTGCAACTCCTGCAGAAGTCATGATGAGTTATGCCCATGCGCTGCATGTCTGCCAATAAGACAGTGACCCGTGAGGGTCCCCACCAGAAGTGATATGTGGTCCCTTCTGTGACGTAAAAGTGTGATAGTGCGTTTTTTTATTGAATGTAGGCCACGTAAAGTCTTGATACGGCACAGGAAGAAAGGTTTTTCCACCTGTCCGTAGCGAGACGAAGAGTTTCTGCTTTTGTGTGCAGTTTACATGTCGCCATAGGCATACCTATCGTGCTCCTCTCTGAAAGGAGATCGATGGTGGTTCCTATTCTGGCCAGTTTGTCCGCAGACTCGTTACCTTCTATGTTGCGGTGTCCAGGTACCCATATAAGGTGTATACTAAAATGTCGTGCTATCTCGTTGAGAGATGATCGACATTTAGTAATTGTTTTAGCATTATTTGTATGAGAGTCAAGTGCTTTGAGGGCGGCTTGACTGTCAGAGTATATAAATACGTTGCCTTCCTTGACCGTGAGTGTGCTAAGGTAGGTGGCAGCTTCCTGGATGGCTACCACTTCCGCTTGGTACACACTACAATGGTCAGGAAGGCGGAACGATAAGTTTAGGTCTAGGTTGGGGAGAACACGCCCCTCCTACTTTTTCTTCGAGCTTTGATCCATCAGTGTAAATGTTGATGGCGTTAGCTCTACTGTGGGGGAGGATTTCCCATTCATGTCGGCTTGGTATGTAAACGTCGTATAATTTGTCGAACGTCGTTTGTGGTATACAGTAGTCTGTAGTTAGTGGTATACCCGTTTTGTTTTCAAGTATAATTGAGTGTCCCGAATTGCCCGCATTCCAAGCATCGGATTCCCTTAGTCTTAAGGCTGTTGCGATAGCCAGTTGTTTTGCGACAAGGTCTAGTGGTAAAAGGTGAAGAATAGTGTTAAGAGCTTCCGTTGGTGTGGTGCGAAGAGCGCCACTAATACATATCTCCGCACTTCTCTGTACTTTAGTGAGATTGTTCAGAGTAGATTGTTTTCCGAGTGCTGGCCACCATACTAGTGCTCCGTAGAGTAGTATGGGGCGCACAACGGCTGTGTACAGCCAGTGTACTATGGAGGGTGAAAAACCCCATTTGCGGCCAATTGCCTTTCTACACGAGTAAAGAGCTACGGTTGCCTTTTTTATACGTTCATTTATGTTGTCCTTCCAGAATAGTTTTTTGTCCAGAATGACCCCCAAGTATTTGGCATTGTCACTAAATACAAGGCTTACTCCGTTGATTTTAGGAGGTGCAAGATCGGGAATTTTGTACTTCCTGGTAAAAAGAACTAGTTCCGTTTTTGCCGGGTTGACGCCCAGTCCACATGATTTTGTCCACTGAGCCAGTGTTGTCAGTGCGGTCTGCATAAGGTCACACAACGTTTGGGGAAAAATTCCACGTTTGAAAATGGCAATATCATCGGCGTAAGCCACCACTACGTGTCCCTCCGCCTCCAAAAGTCGCAGCAGTTGGTTAACTGTTACAACCCATAGCAGCGGAGAGAGAACACCTCCTTGCGGAGTGCCTCTGTTAACACATCTGCGAGCTGCCGCACCGCTAAGTTGGGAGTACACCGACCTGCTGGTTAGCAATTGGTCGATGAATCTTACCAGCGGTGCATCCACTCCCAAATGTGTCAAGGCAGAGGTGATGGCTTCCGGTTTGACATTATTGAAGGCACCCTCTATGTCGAGAAATGCTACTAAGGAGTATTCACTTATTTCAAGTGATCTTTCAATCCTTGATACTAGGGAGTGCAGGGCGGTTTCGGTGGACCTACCCTTACTGTAAGCATGTTGTGTGTGAGCTAGATAATCGGGACTTATAGTTTGCCTTAGGTGTACATCTATAAGTCTCTCGAGAGTTTTTAATAGAAACGAGGATAGGCTGATTGGCCTATAATCGTTCGGTTTCACGTGAAGCTTTGCCAGCTTTCGGTATAAAAACCACTTTTGTTTCTCTCCACTTAGTGGGGATATAATTGACCCTCAGACAGCCTACATAGATTGTGTAAAGCCAGGTCATTGTATTCCCGATGGTTTGCTGTAGCTGGGCGGGAAAAATGCGATCAGGACCCGGTGACTTAAACGGTTCGAACGAATCGATAGCCCATTTAATTTTGGTCTCTGTAACAATGGTTTTGTTGTATTGCATATGCGGGTGTGTTGCCCTGAACTGAGATGTTAAATTAGGGGAGCACTCAGGAAAGTGAGTGCGTAGCAGAAGATCTAGAGATTCTTCACTCGAGTCGGTCCAGGTTCCATCTGTTTTTTGTAAGAGTCCTGGCGAGTTGGGTGAGCTTGCCAGGATCTTCCTGAGTCGCGAAGCATCTGAGGTAGACTCAATATTACTGCAATAGTGGGTCCAGGAGGAGCGTTTAGCTCTCCTTATGGCTTTTATAAATACCTAGCTTCTGTTTGTATAGCTCCCAGGCGGTTGTCTGATCGTTAAATTTAGCTAGATTAAAGGTGTGACGACATTCTTTTCGGAGCTTATCCAGCTCTGTCGACCACCAAGGTGGTTTGAAGGTGGATTTAATTTTCCTAGGCGGGCATCTCGTTAAATGAGTCTGTATACGCTGTGGTGAGCGTTTCAACGAGCTCATCTATTTGATTTCCACTGATTGGTATAAATGGTGGGGACGAACCTAGTTTTTTGAGGAGAAGTTTATTGTGACTCACCCCGTTCGTTGATATCTGTGCTTCCCACAGAGTATGGTGCGCGTTGGCATCGCCTCCCAAGATGAGGCTTGTGTTGGTGTGTTTGCATGTTTATCCGCAAGATTTTGAAAAATGTTTGATGGAAGGCTCTCTGTATCATGAGCCAGATAGAAAAAGAGGCCAGCCTGATTGTTGAACTCTCCAGTTCCAGGCTGACCGTGGTGATATCACCATTGCTAAACTGGGGAACAAGAAGTGAATTAAAATGCTTTTTGTTAAAATGCAAGTTCAATTTTACCCTTACCCTTGGTGTAGAAAGGTCGTATTTGGGTGTCCTTAAACTGATGACACTGTCATAAGAGATCCACGGTTCTTGGACGAACACCATATCTACTTCGCTTGGGATAGGCAGAAGCAGAAGGTCAACGGTTGCTGCCTTAGAGTGATGCAGGTTTATCTGTGACCCGCATCACTTTGTGCAAACTCTCCTCCGTCAGCGTGCCATCGGCGTCCTCCGGTTGGAGAAGCTCCTGCTCAGTGTACAGACGTCGAAGGCCCATAGTCTGACCAGGAGATATAGCCACAGTTATCCTCTTGTGGAGGGGCGTGCTCTGTGTCCATCTCGTCATCCTTTCACCAGCGTCTTCACAGCTGGCCGCTAGGTTGGCAAGCTCAGTTGTATCCGTCTTGTAGACCTTCATACTAGACTCGGAGAGGTTTAGAATTTCTAAAGTTAATATTCTTTTAAATATGCGCGAGCTAATTTAATACTATTTATTGGTTAAATGATATACAGTGGGTAATGTACATAGAGGGTATATATGTGAACGTGTGTGTGTAGTAGTTGGAGTTAAGCAGTGATCGCTGTGCGTAGCGATGCATGCGTGTTGACTTCTGCGAACCGACTGACTGCAGCGAGTGGGCGGTCGGACAGAGAGACCGACGGCCAGCTGCATACATAACACCCCTTAACACCCAGATGCGTTGTAGTATTGAGGGGGATGCCTGTTGCGTCCAGATCTGCGTGGTGTCGCCGGGGATGACATGGGCAGGACCCGAGTATTTGGCCGCTGTTGACCAGCGATGTCCGGCTGAGTTGCATTGAGAATAGGTGAGCGGACTGCTTCTGAATCGTTATCTGCCGGCACTGCCGCTGCCACCTCATGATCAGGTGATGACGGTTCGCGGCCACGAAGTTGATCCTGATGCCTTCTGACTACTCGTGAGTCGTTAAGGCGAACGTTGTAAGAGATGGGTCCCGTTTGCTCTGACACCAGACCCTCAATCCATTTTGGCCCAGTGGAGTAATTGCGAACCCAGACTGGACTATCTGTAATAAAACGTTTAGTTACTTCAGCGTCGCAGACCTTACCATAGGTTATTTCATCTGGTTGTATTTTGTCGAAGTATGATTTAATTTCTCGATTAAGTAAAAGCTCCGCAGGAGATCGATTGGTAGTGGAGTGTGGCGTGATATGCTGACTCATTAAATATCTGCACAGGGCGAGATCTACATTTGTATTCCGGTCCAACTTCTTAAGATAGTTCTTTGTACTCTGGACCATGCGTTCAGCTTGACCGTTTGTAGCAGGATGAAACGGAGCTGATCGGATATGCCGGATTAGGTTGTTGTCCATGAACCTTTTGAATTCGTCCGAGGTAAACGCTGTGCCATTGTCTGATACCAGCTCGTCTGGAAGGCCGTGTGTGGCGAAGAGTTGTCGCAAGAACTTGATAGCAGGGGCTGCTGATGTGGACTTGACCACAGTGACTTCAAGCCACTTGGAGTACGAATCGACCACTAGAAAGAACGTGTTGCCTTGGAATGGGCCAGCGAAATCGATGTGGAGGCGGGACCATGGTCGTTTGGCCGATTCCCAGTGGTGTGTTGCAGTTTGTGTTGGCTCGTTGCGATTTTGTTGGCATGATGGGCAGCGTTTCACGATAAGTTCGATTTCGGCATCAATGTTTGGCCACCATACGTAGCTGCGTGCCACAGCTTTCATTTTCACGATACCCGGATGTGGGGCATGTAACGCTCTTAGTATTGCTTGTCTAGAAGTAGTAGGAACGACCACACGGTTGCCCCAGACTAGTACTCCTCGGTTGGCAGATAGTTCATTTCGGCGAACATAGAACGGATACAGTTTGTCTGAGCGTTCGAATTTGTTGCTGGGCCACCCCCTTAACACCCAGTTGAGAACTTTGGAGAGGTGAGAGTCTTTTGCGGTTTGTAGTGCCAGCAGTTGTGCGCTTACCACGGGTGTAGTTGCCCATTCAATCATAAGGACGTCATCTGTTGACGATGGCTCCTGTTGAACTGCAATTGGACATCGGCTTAAAAAATCTGCGTTACCCATTTTGGTTCCGGAACGATGTACAAGGTCGAAGTCGTAGGCATTCAAAAACACTGCTCGGCGCAGCATTTGATTCGATATAACGTTTGGAACCGATTTCTTAGTAGTGAAGATTCCAAGAAGGGGGCGATGATCTGTAACCAATGTGAATTGGCGGCCGTAAACGTAGTTATGGAATTTTTTAACCCCAGCGACAAGGGCGACTGCCTCCCTGTCTATTTGGGCGTAGTTTCTCTCTGCCTTGGAGAGCGTCCTTGAATAAAAGGCTATAGGTTTCTCAGTTCCATTTGGCAATCTGTGACTTAGGACTGCTCCGAGTCCGTAAGGTGATGCATCGCATGTTAATACTAAGGGCAGGCTCCCGTCGTAGTGAATTAACACGTTGTCTGATGCGACTAAATGCTTCAGCGCCGTGAATGCCTCTTGGTGCTGGCGGTTCCATTGCCATGTAGCATTTTTGTCCAGAAGACGATGTAGCGGCTCTGCAACGGTCGCTTTGTGACGTAGAAACGAATGGTAGAAGTTTAGAAGACCTAAAAACGCCTGCAGTTGTTTTTTATCCTTAGGTGCAGGGGCGCTGTGGATTGCTTTAACCTTGTCGGTGGATGGTCGTATTCCCAGGGCGTCGATTTTGAATCCCAGAAACTCAATCGATGGCACCCCAAATTGGCATTTATCTTTACGTAGGCGCAGACCAGCCTTATCGAAACGTGATAGAACTTCTTGTAACCTTGATGACAGTTCGTCCTCCGATTTGCCCATAATAACGATGTCGTCGAAGTATGGCAAGACCCCTGAAATGTTTTGTAGAATATTCTCGATGCAACTCTGAAATATCCCAGGTGCTGATGAGATGCCGAATTGTAGTCTGGTTACCTTGAATGCACCCTTATGAGTAGAAATCGTTTGAAGTAGTGCAGAGCGATCGTCGACCACCAGCTGCTGATAAGCTTGTGCTAAATCGATCTTAGCGAATATGGATCCACCTTCTATGGATGCCAAGAGTGTATGAATTGCCGGAATTTGATGGCAATGAGGCTTAACTGCACGGTTAAGCGTAGATTTATAATCGCCACAGATGCGAATTGAGCCATCCCTTTTAATTACTGGGACTGTTGGCGTAGCCCATTCAGAGTATTCTACAGGCTCAAGAATGCCTTGTGAGCAGAGGCGATTTAACTCTTCTTCGTACAAGCCTTTGATTGCGAAGGGAATTGGCCGAGGAGGCAATCTCACAGGTGGCGCATCTGTATCTATTTGTAATGCTACTGGTGGGCCAGTATAGCGACCCAGCTCGGAGGAGAATAAATGCTCGAATTCATTTAGTACTGATTGGATGCTTACTCCACTGTTTATGGCATGTATTCCTTCGATACGAATGCCTAGTGCCTCGAACCAGTTGCATCCAAGTAAGTTTGACCCACCACCAGAGACGATGATAAGTGGCAAGTTATCAATTCGTCGGCGATTGTAGTGAACTGAGGTATCGATGACTCCCTTGACGGGTATCGGGTTATGCTGGTAGTCGCTGAGGCCCAAGTCGCACTTGCCCAGATCTGGACTTCCTCGAGGCCAGATGTAGCGAAAGGTGGCTTCCTTCATGATGGTTACTGGTGATCCCGAATCGACGTCGAATAGGCATGTACGCCCGTTGATGAGTAGAGATGCAGACTTCTTTTGATTCACCAGTGGTAGTATTTGATGCACATTTGAATTTCCACGATGTGACTTGTGTCGAGTAGCACCTTGGCGTGCGGAATGTGAGCTGGGAGTAGGTGATGACGATCCGGATGATTTAGACGTCGACCGGTGCGCGCTTCGACAAACACGCTGTAGGTGGCCTTTCCGGCCGCAGGAGTGGCAAACAGTATCGCGATGCGGACACTGCTTCCGTAGATGTGAACCACCACAGCCATCGCATGGCTGGCGGTTTCTGAAGGAACTCTGCTGTGAGCGATTTCGACCTGCTCGGATGTCATGGATGGATTCCTTGTATTGTGGATCAGCGTGGTGAGGATCGCTTGGATGCCTCATGGCCATGGCGCTGATTGCGGCTGCTTCGCTAGTCACGGCTCGTTCCAAAACGCGATTTACTGTAAGATCTGTCTCTGCCGCACACAAAGCGGTCGCGCAACATGCGGTCCAGCGCCGCTCCAAAGTTGCAGTCCACTGCAAGTGTACGTAAGGCTGCCATATAGTTGCCAACGGACTCGTCCGAGTGTTGGTCGCGTTGATGGAATTGATAGAAAGCAGCGATTTCCGATGGGCGTGGAGATAAGTGGGCGGTTAGCATTTGGAATATTTCCTCTAATTTCAATTCACTAACCTGTTTGGGTGATGCCAATGATGTCAGAAGGTCGTAAATTGGAGCGCCTGCCAAGGTAAGAAATGCCGCCTTCTTACGCGCTTCCTCCTTGACATCATTGGCCAGCAGAAATAATTCGAATCGCTCCTTATATGATGTCCACTTGCTGGCGTTATGCAGCTCGAAAGGTTCCAGGCTACCTAGTCCGGACATGGTAGCTCGTTGGGTATGAATCGTACTTGACGGAGGAATACTTTTTGAGTTCACTGTATTCTCAATTGCAGAAATAGCGGCACTTCCACGTGAAGCCTGGTCGCTGTTTTCAAATTCCTCTTTGATAACTGAGTCGGTGCAAGTGTTCGACGGTTGATCGCTGTCGTTTTCGTTTTCCATGTGCCCGCAGCACAGAACAGAACAACAGCAATTGTATTATACAGCTATTCCTTAATTCCAGGCGAATGTAACGGAATGTACTGCTGCGTTGTTGTTGTACGTCGTTGGATACACACGTTCTTGTACAATTCTCTTTTGTCTGGCACCAAAAGAGTTTCGCAACTTCTTCTTGTAGTTGACGAATTGGCATATATGAAATCACAATTATCTCACGCACTTTAATTAATTGTTTTATTTGTAGATCCCATCCTCGTCGCCAGTTTTAAATATGCGCGAGCTAATTTAATACTATTTATTGGTTAAATGATATACAGTGGGTAATGTACATAGAGTGTATATATGTGAACGTGTGTGTGTAGTAGTTGGAGTTAAGCAGTGATCGCTGTGCGTAGCGATGCATGCGTGTTGCACTTTCCGTTTTGCGATGCTAAGCTTTTAGTGTGCGCCCTCTCTAAGCTCTCGGTTTGTTTGATTTAAAAAGCGGATAGGCTGTGCTCCGCTCAGTTTTCGGTGTGGGGGGGTTAATTCGGTGCCTGTTTAACTGATATTGGTTACCAGTATCTGTTCGTTGTCGTATTAAGCAACCTTCTGGTGTGGCAATCCCGCTTTTCTTATACCCTTGCAAAGGGTATTATAATTTTGCCCAGAAGTTTGCAAAGAACTACTCATTTTATAAGCCATAAATCATATATATTCTTGTTCAGAGCGACGAGCTCTGACGACGAGAGTCGATTTAGATTTGTCCGCCCGTCCGTCCTTTTGTCTGTGCGTCTGCTTACACGCGAACTATTCTCTCAGTTTTGAAGCTATCGAGTTGAAAGGGTCTAGCCCGATAAGGGAAGGGGTGCGGCCTAAAGTCTGGGATTTCGAAATTTCCTTTATAGTTGGATAGATTACTTCAAAACAAACTGATCTGGCCCAATATTGGGTAATTTTGATGCCATGTCCTTAAGATATCGTCAAAAATTCTTTTTTTGGAAGCCTTTTTTAAATAGAAATATCTCGGGAACCAGAGTAGCTAGGGACATGAAATAAATTGCTAGTGATAGATAATAGATCAAAGTTTTTGAAAATTGGTGACATACACTGAAAACATTTTTGCCACAATTAAAAGAAAAATATAATCTGGTGGTTTTGCTAGTTCGCGTTGAACCGCCACCTTAAAAATTTTTCCTGGAATTTCCTTCAACCTCTAAAGCAAATTACCTGAAAGTTTGAAAAAAATTCAAGACGACTTCAAAAAATTTGGAAGGATGGGGTTTGGTGGAAGGGGGAACCCCCGGGGGTAGCGAGCTGGCACCAATTGTTCACACCAAGCTTGGCAATGTCTTCCCTCACCTGGTCTTCTCATCTTAGTGGAGGTTTGCCTCTCTTGCCGCCTCCATAGTCAGCCGCCTTCGCTTTGTACGCCTTTTTTACTGGAGCTTCTTCATCCATCCGGGTAACATGTTGCTTTATGCGCTTGACCAGACAGGTGTCCCCATAGAGCTCATACAGTTCGGTATTCTTTCGAATGCAGTAATCATCGCCAACTTTAAAGGTCCATATATCCTCCGAAGAATTTTTCGTCCGAACACGCCAATCGCCGTTTCATCCGCTGCTGTCATTGTCCATGCTTCTGCGCCGTATTGCATCACTGGGATGATAAGCGACTTGTATAGGGCTATTTTTGTTCTTCGCGTGAGGTCTCTGCTCTTGAAGTCCCTACTTAGCCCGTAGTAGCATCGGTTTGCAAGAGTGATTCTTCGTCGGATTTCCACGTTCCGAGGTAGACAAAATCTTTCCTTTAAAGTTGTACTCTCCCATTGTAACAGATTGTTGAAGACGCAAGGACTTTCTGTCCGCGGATACTAGGTATTTCGTCTTGTCCTCATTTACCGCTAAACCCATTAGTTCACACCGCTTCTCAATCACTGAAAACGGCCTGCTTACCGGCCGTTCGGTTTTGCCGATAGTGACAATATCATCGGCATAAATGCGCCTTTTTCTGTTGGCATGTGGTCATTGGCGTAGTATATATTCCATCAGTAGATTAAAGAAGTCACACGATAAGGTATCGCCCTGCCTAAAACCTCTTTTGTTATCAAATGGTTCGGAGAGGTTCTTTCCTATTTCGACGGAGCTTTGCGTACTTCTCAACATCATCATGCAAAGTCTAACGTACTTTGCTGGAATACGAACGGTAGACAGGACTTCGAAGAACCTTGACCTCATCGGTGTGTCGAAGCCTGATTTATAATCATCAAAAAGGTGGTGTGTTTTGATGCCGCTCCAGGATTTGTCGTAATGTGAAAATCTGGTCTGTGCTGGATTTATCAGGTCTAAAGCCACACTGATAAGGTCCAATCAGTGTGCTAATAAGCGGCTTTAGAGGTTCACAAATAATGCGGGATTCTGTCCCTTATATGCGAAGGGTAGAAGACTGATCCCGCGGTAGTTGACGCAAACTGCAGGGTCGCTTTTTTTGAAGATTGGACAGAGCACACTTAGATTCTAATCGTCGGGCTTGCTTTCGTCAACCCATATACGGCAGAGAAGTTGGAGTATGCACCTTACCAATTCTTCGCCTCCAGCCTTCAACAATTCAGCAGGCAGCTCGTCAGCGCCTGGTGACTTCTTGTTCTTTAGTCTTCGTATGGCTAAAAAGACTTCCTGTTGGGTCGGCGGGTCTATCTCTAGGTTGTCGATAGGTGGCATCGCTACTTCTCTAGAGGCAGCATCATGTTCGTCATCACCTCTCAGTAGGTTAGAGAAGTAACTTCTACATTTATTAAGCGCCACTTGCGGATCTGTGATATATTATACCTTTTAAGGAAGGGCGGGTCGCCGCTCACTTGCGCTTGCGGATGCATTGCTCTGTATCCGGTGGTCACCACGAGGAGGTGTGAGTCGACTTGAGACGCAGTAAGCCAGGATCACGCTAGGTTCATCAAGTTGAACCGATCAGCAGCTTTACCTGACCAAATACGCCCCATTAGGTCTAGAAGATCTATGACTAGAAGATCTGAACCACCACCTATTTTTTCAAACGGATTCGCGAAATTCGGTCCAAGTCGGATACTATCGGTCGAATGAAAAATTTGTGGATTTAATGCTAGCTTTCATAAATTCTGATATTTCAAAACCAGCGTCTGAATGGGCTTAAAAACTTCGGCTTTGACGAAGTTAGGCTTCGCTATTTCGGCTTAACTGAAGTTTATATACCCTTGGAGCATGATATTTGCCTACCAATATGCCGTCATGCGGCAGCCTTCGGGATCCGCGTTTCTCCTTACGAAGTCAGTACTTCAGACGTACTGACTTTTCATATCGTAGAGAGGAACAAGGCATACTAAACAAGGTAGGCTCACTCCCTCTCTCAGAACTCCGTATATTTGTGTCAAAGGGAGCTATAGCGAGACAGGCCTTTGGTATAAAATGTCACCACATAATCAACTTTACATTTAAATTTATTTGCTAATTTTATTGACATTTAATTTAGTATACAAACCAAGAACTATTTTTGTTTATTTCTATAATTATCATATCTTTAGGGATGATTGTTAGAGATTTGGCCTTGAAATGTGTTGTTGTTTATAGTTCTTGCAGGAGTTACCTGTTTTAGGTAAACAAATTTGTTAATAATGATAAATTAATAATAATAATAATACTTAAGTGCTATTGAGTCCCTAGATTTATCTAAATTTGATACTTACCAACAATATATTGCGCATTTATAATTATACAATTTTTATAAATATTCTCTGTCAACACGTCTTTTTTCTGCAAAAGCCGAAATCTCACTAGCAAAATATAACCATATAACCAACTGGCAGGCATATATCATGCTCCAAGGGTATATAAACTTCGGTCGAGCCGAAGTTAGCTTCCCTCTTTCTTAGCTTTTTTATACCCTTGGAGAGGGTATATTGAAATTGTCCGGATAGTTGTAACGCACAGAAGGAAGCATCTCCGACCACATAAAGTATACACAGAAAAATAAAAGTGGAGATATTTTCAATCTTTTAAATCTTGGAGTAAGCCCGGCACGAGCTTGAAATTTCAATCTCGACTTTCAGGATATTCTACACAATTCAATACTATAAGGATTGGCACATGAATTTCGAACTTGTATCATTCCAAATGTGCACACTACAATCCCTTTCGAGATCACATGTCCACAAATTTGAGAGCGAGAGCAAAGAAATATAAGTAGCCTTTTTGACATGTTGCAACAACCGATGGGGTTAGTGGTGTGTGATGGGATGACTTTCCATTTGTGTTCAGTGCGAATGGTCGTGTGTTCGAGTCCCAGTGTAGCCCAAAAATTTTTATATTTATTTCTTTGTTTTTTAGAAGTCTTAAATTAACCAAAACTGATGTGGTCTTTGGAGTGCATATGGATGTCCTATAGCAGCATATGGCATGTCGGATAAAAGGAAGAAGAGTTATTTTTCCTGGGATCAAATCAATATTATATATCGAGCTTAAGTAAATCTAGAACATGCATGAAATGATCCAGCTTTGGGATTAAATTGTGCTCGAATTTTTTTCTCATTTCAATCTTTCATAAGATTACCCCGGGAAAAATGTAATCTTTATTAAGATTGAAAAATTCGGATCAACTTAATCTTTTTTCTGATCGGCTTAAGCATATCCGGGATTACGTTTTTTTCATTACCGCTTGGGATTGATTTCATCCCATATGGATTGATTTTTTTTTTTGAGTATATATATTCTTGATCAGCATGACGAGCTGAGTCTGTTTCTATGCTATCTCCTCCGTCAGTTTTAAAGCTATCTTAATCAAACTTTGCACGAAGTCTTTTGGTACAAATACTCTGCACATTTGTCGGCACCACCCAGTCGGACTTTGCAGCATGTGCTCACCAAAACAAAATAGTCACTACATAATTTTTAACCATGAAATAAGTCCATTTGTCACCATTCTCAGCTATTCGTAAGGCTAAAATTTTATGTATCGCGAAACGGTTCAACCACTCTTAGTCGTGGAGATCAAACAAGAAGTACAAAAATAGAGGGAAGCTAACTTCGGTTCGACCGAAGTTTATATACCCTTGGAGCATGACAGCTATATATCTATCCGATTTTGATCAAAATCTCCAACTTTGTGTGGAAACACATAATATTCATAACTAGAGAGTATAAAGACGCTACCATTGAAAACCAAAAAGTTTTTCTCACTAAAACTACTTTTTCAACCGATCGTTCCTATGGCAGCTATATGCTATAGTCATCTGATACAGCCGGTTCCGACAAATGTCCATTTATACCAAAAGACTTCGTGCAAAGTTTGGTTAAGATAGCTTTAAAACTGACCGAGGAGATAGCATAGCATACACTTTATGTGGTCGGATATGCTTCCTTCTATGTGTTACAATTATCCGGACAATTTTAATATACCCCCTCCAAGGGTATACAAATAGTGAAATTGAATCATGCCAATATGTATCAATTTGCTGGAGAAAGGTGTAGATCGGATGAACGATAGTCGAGTTAACAAAAAAACAATCAATTATGATGGGTAGCACCGGCCACAACGGCAATGGACAGCACTTCAAACACTTTATGGATTTTTATCAATTTTGTCATATAAGTTAATTTGATCAGATATACTCAAACTTTGGGGGTACAGAGAATGTTATAGTCGGGCTTGACCGACTTTCTGACTTGTTCTGTATGTATAGCTTCGAAAATTACTTTGGTGATAATCGCTCGATCGGATATATCGTACAACCTTGACCACCCATTTTTCACCTAGGGCTGAATTTTCCGAAAAAATGGTATGCAGACATTATTAAAGTTCCATATAGATGATTGAAAATGAGTTTGAGCCCGTTCGGATGATAAACAAAAGACTTGAAGCTTAACAGAGCATTAAGTATTATCCATATTGCTTAGGGACTTGCTTAGGGACTTCTGCAATGGGGCTAAAAAATGAAAGTACTCTTGATGAAGTCTAGATTGCTATGAATGTTAAATTAAAACAAGTTGATTAAACTATCGCACATGCACCCACAAAGGCGAAGTGCATTTTACATATGGCATTGTAAACATATATGTATTCCTTTAGATACTTTCTTTTTCATGAGATAAAACGAAGCGGCTGCTCATGCGTGCATTTCCATGCTCTGAGGCGCACAAATTGTTTGCTGATGACACGCAGCATCCGTCTTCCATACTATTGAGATCATTCACAGTCAAGTGTATAAAATCGGAGTTCTGCACGCAGAATATGTTAGAAACAGTTCTTATAATTAATAATTTAAATAAAACAGTTTATGTGTTGAACACGAATTACTTAGGTAGTACAATCTTTTATACATACTTTTAAATGGTGCAAAATCTTAAACACTGGAGAAATGTATGGAAACTTGAAAGTGAATGATTTTTTACACCAAAGCAGCTTAAGCCAAAACTGCAAATTCAATCGATTATATACATGCATGCAAGTGGTATACTGTATGCTGTGTATCATATATGTAACTAATCCCATTGAGCTAACACTTCAGATATTAAAAAAGCGCAATTAGTCTTTAATAACCTGCAGTAAGGAGTTAATGTACACAATGTTCGGGAAAGCTATCAATACCATTAATATTACTTATATGATAACAAGTGAGTAGTGCAAATTAGATCCAATGGTCCGATGTTATTATTGGAAAAGTGCTCAGTGGACTGATATTAATTGAATATAATAGTTTTGTCATTTAGCCAAGCAGCCAATTCAAATTTGAATTAGGTGTTACTTCATGGTTAGTCATGGTGCAAAATAAATAATAGTATAGAATATCAAAACTACATTATCTTTTATGAGTTCCAAAATTTTGAGAGTTTCTATCAATATTCAAAAGTAATTTCAGGTGATAAAATATTTTTTATTAAAGTACCTTTAGGAAATATTTTGAAAAAAAACGTCTTGTTACATTTTAATAATACTTTTGGATACTTCTGTACTAGCAGCACACAGCGACAACAATTTTAACTTTGTTACAAATCTGCAAAGTTCAGCAAGTGTAGACAGAGTAATTGAACACAATTTAAAAAAAAATCACTTGGTTAAGGTACATCCAGAAGGAGTTAAACCTTAATTACACGGTAGATTTTTATTAAAATCGATATTTATGCACACCGACCAACATTCACTGAATGTAGTGATACATTTTAGCTAAACAAAATGTATGAATTTAAATTAACGTAATAAACTGAATGAACAAAATTTACTTAGTTCAAAAGTTCATTAGGATAATGAGGATGTTAGGATTATGTATTTAAAGAAAATGGCATGACGGCAAGATATTTGCTTGGATTAAACCATGTATATTGCTGCATAGGATACACTTGGGTTGACTCCTTCAGTGAAGACCCTTGTGATATAAGACATTTTTCGTTTTTTTATCAGGCGACAGAAAATAGACTGGAAAGACGTGTAGATAGACGGGGCATAGTCGGGCAAATAGGAAGTGTAGATCAAATGGTCCAAAAAATCGCGAAATTTGCGAAATGGGAGCTTTAAATCATTAAGTCAACACAGTCCAGCCGTTTCTTCAGCAAACTTTGCGACGCAATGCCCACAAAAAACGAAAGGATGCAAGCTTTAATCCATTGTGCAATCGTATAGAAACGCTGCTCGGTTCAAATCAACACATGAAGCATTTCTTCTTGCTCGTCTAAGATTATTTCATTGTTGATCTGTGAGATGAGCTCGATGATTTCTAATTGCCAACCGATTCGATTCACAGGCTGCCTCTCGTTGGTGTTGTGTTCAAGGTACACACATTCGGCCAAACCGGCGACCTTCTCATTGGAATGATTCGTAATGTTACGAAGCCTAATTATGACCTTGTTGGGAAAAATTAGATCTCCTACGTCGCAGCATTTTTAATAATAATACTCGCTGATTGAGACCAATCGATTTGACAGATGTTGTCATTGGTTCTGTATATTTTTAATGATCATGATAATCTAAGTCCAAACTTATTATAAATCTTTGTCAATTTCGCGAATTACTTTGAAAATCTAAGCTAATTACAGCATTTTGCAAAGCTTGCGATTTTTTGGACCGATTGTCTTTTTGCGAGTTTTTTATTGCTATTCTGCTATTTTAATCTTAAATATTTATCAAAGATCCTAATAATCCGTCCAGACGTTCTTGAGATATAAGTGGTGTAACATATACGACTTTGTTTTATATATATAGGACCAGCATGTACCCGGAGTGCGTTGCTACGTCCCCTTTAGAAAAGAACGAAGATGTGACGCCTACTTGTCAATTGCCATCAATACAATTTTCATGATCATCTAAACTCTTAAAAAAACTTTTTTTTTTATGTTCGCGATTTCTTCGTCCGGCTGGTCTAGACCTTCTATGTACCCGTCTTCATGTTATTCTAACTTATATAAGAATATTGCAAATGCCGATATAATCTGAACTAATCATAAAATGTTGTGTTGAACAATCCTCGTGACCGCCAATAAAGGTTAGTAACAGTTTAAGTTTTTAATTTGTCTTTTTATTCAGTACACCGCCAACATGGGGTATTATTGTATGTATCTTTTACAAGAACTTAAATGTATATTTTACGCTTGAGACTGGGCCCTTGCGGAACGATCTTGTCTCCTCGACAAACCCGATCTGAATTCTGTCATATATTAATTCTTGGCCGAAGCCTAAGCTTGACTAATACTCTATGAGTATGAGGCGAATACATATTTGTTAATAACAGAAGGCAAACAAAAAGAACGCTACCTCAGCATAAAGAGCTGGTGTGCGGACCTTGTTGTCCTGTTATCATTGATAAACGAGAGCGTAAGTTAAAGTCGGCTCTAACCGACTTCGATATACCCGTTACTTATGAAATAACATGTTTAACAGTGTTCCCGCGTTCCTTAGTGTGACCATCCAAAAAGTATGCAACATTTTTTTAGGGTGTGAGGGGTGGTAGCGGGGAGGCTGTGGTACACTTTTTTGCTCATAACATGAGAACCGTTCATCCGATCTTTATCATTTCTTCAGCAATTCATTTTGCTATTTACTAACTATCTCTAGAAGGTACAAATTGTCTATCTTTAAAACGGTAGGAGTTATAACGTTTTTTCCGAATTGCGGGGGCGGGAGGGGGCGTGGCCAAAATTTTAAACAAACTTGATCTGCGTGCAGATAAAAGAAGCATTTGTCCCATACATGTCAAACCTCTATCTCTTACCATCTCTGAGATCTAGGTGTTCATACAGACAGACGGACGGACGGACAGACGGACAAGTCTATATCGACTCGGCTGTTGATGCTGATCAAGAATATATATACTTTATATGGTCGGAAATGATTCCTTCTGCCTGTTACATACATTTGCACGACTTTAGTATACCTTTTTACTCTACGAGTAACGGGTATAATTAACCACAACAGCTATCGGGTTACGCATGAGCGTTGAAGTTATGAGCGCTTGTATATGAATGTATTTAATGATATAATTAATTGCAACAAAATATCACATAGATGCGCTTGTATAATTCAGGTATAATTAAGGACCAACTGCCGTCCATTAAGTCTTCATCATAATCTTGGGTCATATGAAAAATTTGCAAATATCGCGATTCTTTTAATAGTTTTATTAACACCTTGTATTTAAACGTCTACATTGCCATTCATCAAATCTTTATAATATTCTTAAGTCATTAAAAAAATTGACAAATTTCGCAATATTTTGGAGTGATCAATCGACGCGTCGACGCAACGACGACGCCTCTATCCAATAGACATAATTATCTTAGGTCCTTTGAAAATTTTGTAAAGTTCCCGGTTTTCTCGACCAATTGAGATTCTTCTCCTATTTGCCCGCCGGTTTAACCGATTTTATAATAATCTGAATTCATATAAAAATAGTTGAAATTTCGAGATTCTTTGACCATGTTCAAGTCCAGGTTATCAATTATCTATTTCCCACGTTTTATTCGAATCCCTCAGCTATTTGTGCGTGAAATCGCTTTCATAAATACTCTTATAATTATTTTGCAAATTCCGCGGTTTTTCGACCATTTAAATAAAAGTTATACAGCCTATTTTCAAACCCTGAGTGATTGAGTAACAAATGGACAAACATACAAACATTCAAGATAAAGAAATGAATTCAAATATTTAAAAATGTTTTATTAAATTTAAAATGTTTTCCTTAGGTAAACGTTTTACGCTGCGATGCAATTAACAATCGATATCAAATTTTTTCTGAAATTGAATCTCTATTTGTTAGTTATGCTTTTATTAACCTTTTGGATTTTATAGATTTGGATTATATATTAATAAAGTCCTCATACGACGTTGTGAAGTAATAAGTAGTAATAATAATTTTATAATAAATGTGTCCTTTTGCCTGTTAAATACATTTGCACAACTTTCAGGGACCATTTTTACTTATTTTTAATGGTTTCACAATGGGATCCACAAAGACCAATGAACTTTGTATACGCTTCTTACTTCACGAAAAACGAGTATGTAAAGTAAATTTTGTTCTGCCGATTCCGCCAGAGCGAATTACTTATTACTGTGAAAATTTCCCATAAGAATAATTCAACCTCTCAGTCGAAAAAGATAGTGAAAATGATTGCACTAAGCAATGTGCTGATAATTTTAGCACAATCCTTTTTCTAATTGTTTTACTTTTAAATGTTTTTACAGGTGCTTTTTGTATATTAACTAACATAAATGTATCATCCCACTATATCGGACATCATAGAAAGGTACGTACTACATAAGAATTACATACTTACCGTATCTTCGCAACATCTAGTATATACATTCTTAATCAGCATGACGAGCAGAGTTATTTATCCTCCCTTAAGGCCTATTTCCAGAACAAATAAAAATTTATGTCACGAAATTGCCACTTATTTATGTTAAGTGGATTGTAAGCTTTAGTATGCCCGCAATGTCTTAAAATGGACTAAAAAATACCCAAAACGGCGGCCAAATTGTAAGGTAGCACTGATTTGTCAGCCGCTTGAATTCCAAATGTGTTTATCAATTTAGAGTTTAAACAATTTTTAAATAAGCTTACAGCTTTCAAAGTCACACGATGTACTACCACAAGTGTAGGCAACTTCGTGATCTTCAGTAGAGAAAGTTTTGAGGCACTTAAAATTAAAAAATGTCAGAAAGTCATAAAAAGACTGCTATTGTATGTTGGACTATTTTGGTGCGCCCCGCATTTGCTTTTAATTTGTCCGATGTTGTCCAGAAAAATGTGCTGCAAGTTATTTATTTTCAATTTATTTAGGCAAATCGGCTGTGCTTGCTATCCACACAAGCTGACGATGTGGCAACGCTGCGATTATTTAGTTTCTCTTCTGGAAATCAGCAAAATAAATGAGACTAAATAAATGGTCGATCAGCTGTTCGAAGCTGTTTTTTTTATATGGAGTACAACATAAAAATTTATTTTCGTGCGCATTTATTTGTTCTGGAAATGGGCCTTTAGTTCTAAAGCTATCTTGACTAATCTGTGCATGTAGTCTAGTAGGACAAATTCGCTGCACATATGTCGGAACCGGCCATAGCGTATGACTATTCAACAGTGTCAAGGCTACTAAAAAGTACATAAGCGCCGCGCTTTAGCTACGAAACCACCAAATCCCAATTTGAATAAACATTAAAACAAATAAAAGCAATTTTTCATTGCCAACAATTCGCACTTGTTGTTCGTGTGTGCGTGTGTATGTGTGCGCGCGCAACTTAAACTCGTGAGAGTAAGAGACGCTTGTGGATTCTGTTCTCAGCTGAGTAACAACCCAGGCAAATAACAGTAAAGTCGGCACACTCTCAACTGAAGCTTTGCAACAAAAATTAAATACACTCCGTGTCATAAAATTTCTTTTCTCTCTTGAA
This sequence comes from Lordiphosa stackelbergi, assembly GCA_018904235.1. Taxonomy (NCBI): domain Eukaryota; kingdom Metazoa; phylum Arthropoda; class Insecta; order Diptera; family Drosophilidae; genus Lordiphosa; species Lordiphosa stackelbergi. Next base: position 19,879 of record JAEIFU010000967.1, read on the forward strand.
AGAAGCTAAATCACCATGAAAGCGTCAACGTGAAAAGTCCGCAGGGGACATGAAGGCCGTCCAAGCCCTTCCTTCAAAGGTCTTGGATACAATGAACCAGCAGGCTAAGATGAGCGATACTGAGGCTCGTATACTCACCGGCATCAATGAGCGGCTCAACACCATTGCGGAAGATATGCAGCATCTGCTTCAACGCGTCCAGCTGTTGGAGAAAGAGAGTTCGGATGTCAAGGCTCTCAAGATCCAAGTCGGCATACTTGAATCTAAGCTGGCTGCACGGAACAACATGGTTGGTGCCTCTGATGCCCTAAAAATCCAGGTGGGGAAACTTGAGTCCAAGCTCGCTGCACAGGCTAACGTGGAGATAGCTTGTGATCTTAGAATGCACGGTGTGCCCTTCACTGATGGCGAAGCACTGAAGGCGCTTTTCAACCAATTGTCATTCTCGCTGGGAGTAACACCGGCCCCTAAACTAAGAGACATATTCAGGGTCAAATACCGTACAACAAACTCCGTCGTTGATCCAATCATCATTGTAAAATTTGAACACATTCGCGAGAAAATTGCACTGCTTCGAGCAGCTGTTGATTACAGACGTGCACAAAAACAACCACTCAGTCTACAACTAATGGGTTTTGAGTCTGATAGTCCCGTTTACCTCAATGAGCAACTGTCGAAGGAGAACTACAATATATTCAAGAAAGCAATGCAAATGAAGAAACAGAGCAAAAGCTCTCTCAACTGCAGCAAGACTACTCTCCCCCAACTGAGCAGCTGGTGGCCTCTTCTGCTCTGCCCGCCGAAAACTCACCCAACTCTGAAGTTCTGTCTGATGCTGAAGATCACTCCTTTCGTAATTAAATCAGATATTAAAATAAGTAATCAGGGACGAATATTTTTCCATCCTTTAGTTATAAGCGCAGATCTTTATTTATTTGTCTATCTGTCAGTTGTTTTGCATATTAGTGTGTGCTCTCTATATTTTAACTCTGATTTGAAAAACGAAGTATGTGTGCATCTTATAGTTCTCGTACACGTCAATCCGAAATGACTTCGAATATTGGTATCTCCAAAGCGAACAGCCATGCCATGGTAAGGGTTCTCACCAAACAGAATGCCGGACTTCATAGATGCCACATAAATGCACAAAGTTTAGTCAACAAAATTGAAGAGTTCAACTATTTGCTTGTAAAGTCAAGTGTAGATGTGATTTGTGTGTCCGAAACGTGGTTTATGCCAGACTTTGGTTGAATGTAATAGCTATAATATATTTCGTTCTGATCGTGTGGGTCATGCGGGGGGCGTTGCAATTTATGTTAACAAAAGACTTAAGTGTAAGGTAATTGTCAAACACCCCTTGGATTGCCCAATAGAATATCTTTTTGTTGAAATATTCAATCAGAACACTGACTTAAGAATGCTAGTCGGGTGCGTATACAGACCGCATAAAAACATTAATATCTCGACAATAATAGACACATTAGCTAACTTAACCATGACGTATACAGACATTATCATTGCTGGCGACTTCGAGAGCAACTTACTCCAAGAATCACATCTTTCCATGGCAATGGAATCACTGGGATTAAAACCGGTGAATTATCTGATCCCTACACACTTTACCAACACCAACAACACCCTGCTTGATGTCTTCTTTGTGAATGATGACGAAAAAGTTCTCCTCTATGACCAAGTTTCTGTTCCAGCCTTCTCTAAGCCCGATCTAATATTCCTGACCTACTGTGTAAATGTAGCTCGTTCTGATCAGGTGATTCAATATAGACACTTTCGAAACATTGACTACATCGGTTTAAACAATGAGCGTGTTCAGCAGCATAAATCGATGACAAAACATCGACTATTTTTGTTAGATTGTGCTGGTGAACGGGCATTATGTGCAATCATGTTTGCTATTTTTCGTGATTGTGTTAGATGTGAATCTAACAAAGAAATAGTTTGTTAGAATTGCTTGATTATGATTTGTTATCGATAGCACACAGCTGTCAGAAGTAAACAAACAAGCAATTTAGAAAAGGTAAATGCAAAATGAATGAGAAAACCTCTTTGTTTTTAATAAATGAAATGGCAGAGGACGTGGTTTCGCCAGTAGCTCACGGAAATTCGTGCAAGGCTCTGAAGGCTCTACTGGTTGTTGCGCAGGAGGAGGGAATCTTGAATAGCCGCCACTCCAAAAAGGAGAAGCCCTGCGTACGCGTAGTAACCACCTCATCTGGGTACATGGACACCTCACAACAGTTTGTCAATGCAATACCATTCAGCTCCTCCCGGAGAAGAGTTGGTTAGGAATGCCCATATCCTCATGCAAGATAATCACAAGGAATGAAACCCGGCGCCTGGTAGCTAGGGTCACGTGGTCCTCGTTTAACCTGAAAGGGAAAAATCTTACTTCTGGTCTGGGCCATAAAGGGTCACTGCCTTATTAGTAGGCATGCAGCGGGCTTGGGAGTCGCTCACAGCGACTTCTTTAGAACAACAGGAGGAGACATTACTTCATCTTTTTTGCCATTGCCCAGCTCTAAGTAGAAGGAAACACAAATCTTTTGGCCACACAGCTAGTTGGGACAGTACAAAAATATAGAATGAACAAATTTATGGATTATTTTATGATGTCCCGTGCATCGTTAAGAACTCATAGCTAGAGATGGGCTCGCGACGGGTTTCCAGCGGGACCCGAGAGACGCGCGACGATATTGAATTAAAATTTGTTGGTCGGGATCGGGACGGGACAGCCGTGGTCGGGTCGTGGCGGGACGGGAACGAATTGTCCTTATTTGCCCACCTATGCTCTAAGCCCATTGCCACTTTATGGATTTGGCCATCGGATATTCGATTTTATGTGCACATTCTCGCCGGGGCCGGGCTTACAACAAAGATTTAATGACTAACAAAGTCTTAAGGAAAATTCAAGGGGAATTCCAGGAGCAGTTGGTGCTAGTGACGACGGTCCTAAATATTTAGTAGTCAGTTCTTAATTATATTAAGCTGTTTGTTGTCAAAAATTCAAACCTTCCGCCAGCAAAAATATATCGATAGCTCTGTTGCCTAAAAATTCTATCAAACTCGTTCACCAGCAGACTAACACTTTTTTTTTGATTGATGATTTTTGTTAGATGATTGGTGTATGCTGGTGAACACGCCCAATGCTTCCTTGTTATGTGATTGGGATGCTATTTATTTGCTTCCAAATGTTGACTCGCAATTAGATTTATTTAGTAAGAACCTGGACTATTTATATGATACATTTGTACCTGTCAAAACTAGAACCCTCAAAATAGCTGACAAACCTTGGTTTAACACCGAAATTAAAAGAGCTATTGAAAAGCGGGATAAAGCCAATGTCAAATGGAAACGCTATAAGACATCCAGTCTGTACTTAATTTTTAAAACCATCCGAAAAGAAGTTAATAATCTGATTATGAAATCGAAAAGGTCCTTTTATTCCATCAAGTTTCAAAGGGCTGTAAGTACGAGCCAACGCTGGAAAGATATAAAAAATGTAGGAATTGGAAAATCAAAGGACGAACTAAGTAATGACGTTGACGTAAATGATCTTAATCTTAAATTCACTCGACTAAACGTACCTGAGATTACATGTAATACGTATATGTCTGCTTCTTCGTTTAAAACCTGTCCAAACTGTTTTGAGTTTGTTTGTGCTAGTCCATGTGATGTTCTAGATTCAATCCGTAAAATTAAGTCAGATGCTGTGGGCCTCGATGGCATCAACCCCAAATTTATAAAAATCCTTCTGCCAAAAATCATAAGCCACTTAACGCACATCCCAAATACAGCAGTAACCACTTCAACATACCCAACCGAATAGAAAACTGCAAAAATAATACCAGTCCCTAAGGGTAAAGAGGAATTTAGACCGATCTCCTTACTCCCTTACCTCTCTACGGTCTTTGAGCAGCTGATTGCAACACAAATAACAAGCTTCCTAGCCACTAATAAACTCCTCAACAACAGCCAGTCTGGTTTTCAGAAAAATAGGAGCTGTACTACAGCAACCACTAAAATAGTTGAAGACATACGCAGAAACTTGGACAAAAGCGATGTGACTCTACTAACACTTCTTGAACATTTATTGGAAAGGTTGGTTCATGTCATTTTTTTTATGAAAAACAAATTCGGTCAAATGACCACCTCGGCTGTCTTGGCAATGTTTTCGGTCAAGCGCACCGGACGAGTACGTACACGGGTTGGTTTTTCCACCAACATTCCACCTTTACGAACTCGCTTTACGAATTGATCCACAAATTGATTTTTTTTTGTTTAATGTTTTTTTTTTCAAATTTCACACAGTTTGAGGCGAGGACTCACCACTTAGGAAATATGTTTTTAATATTTCCCAACTTTCTTTAAGCGAATAGCGACCCATTTCGTAAATGTCAAAGTTTTTACTAAATATTAGTCGCTTTTCGAGTGACATTTGACGTTTTTAAAGTCAAATTATGAATAGTTCAAATTCCAAACACTAGATGGACCCTGTATAAAATATATATTTTTGATCAGCATCAACAGCCGAGTAGATATAGACCTGTCCGTCTGTAGAAAAGCTAGAGCAAGCAATTTTGAAAAGTAGACTCCTATTGTCTGCACGCAGATCAAGTTTTTCATACTTCCTAGTCCTAGTTTACAATTCCTACTTCTCAGGTCTTAATCAGCACTGACAAATTCAGTACTGCCCCCAAATTTCTGACTAAAACTAGATTTTCGACCGATCGTTCCTATGGCAGCTATTGGCTATAGTCAGCGTATTTGAATCTAAAGACTTCATGAAAAGTTTGGTTAAGATTGCTCTAAAACGGACAGACTGAAATCACCGCGTCATGCTGATGAAGAATATATATACCTTTTGTGGTTGGAGATTCTTCTTTCTTTGGGTTACAAACATCTGGGCAATTTTAATATTCCCACTGCACGCCGGGAATTAACCGGACAGAAACAGTTTAAAACTCACAACCAGAACCAAAACCAATATTTAAAATTTTACTATACCGGTACCCAAAAACCAATAGTCTTGGAACCGAAAAGAACCTTAACTAGACTGCAAAGCTGACCCTTAGTTGCAAAGCTGACCCTTAGTGGCTTTCCAAATCTTTTGTAATGTGAAATTGAAAAACGTGATACCAGTCTTTTTTAAATTTTTTTATTTTTTTTTTTTTTTTTTTTTTTTTATTTTTTTAAACCATAGAATAAAAAATAGAGAATGGCTTGACCGAGTTCTTCATGATATATGCTGCCAGTCTGATATATAGCTATACGATATATTCATCAAAAAAGTTTTTCTCACTAAAACTACATTTTGGACCGATCATTCCTATGGCAGCTATATGCTATAGTCATCCGATTTAAATCAAACTTGACAAAATTGTGTGGTGGTATATAATATAGATCTGTCCAAAGTGGGAGCGATAGTATTGAAAACAAAAAAGTTTTTCTTACTAAGACTTTTTTTCAGATCTATCTTTTGTATGGCAGCTATACTATATAGTTGTCCGATTTCGATAAATCTCGCTGAAATTATGTGAAATCATAGAAAACTTATAAATACGGGGGTTGGGAGCGATAGCGTTGAAAACAAAAAAGTTTTTCTCACTAAGACTTTTTTTCAGACCTATCTTTTGTATGGCAGCTATACTATATAGTTGTCCGATTTCGATAAATTTCGGTGAAATTATGTAAAATCATAGAAAACTTATAAATACGGGGGTTGGGAGCGATAGCATTGAAAACAAAAAAGTTTTTCTCACTAAAACTACTTTTTCAACCGATCGTTCCTATGGCAGCTATATGCTATAGTCATCCGATCCGGCCGGTTCCGACAAATGTGCAGCGTATTTGTACCAAAAGACTTCGTGCAAAGTTTGGTTACGATAGCTTCAAAACTGACGGAGGAGATAGCATAGAAACAGACGGACGGACAGACGGACAGACGGACGGACAGACGGACATGGCTATATCAACTCAGCTCGTCACGCTGATCAAGAATATATATACTTTATGTGGTCGGAGATGCTTCCTTCTGTGCGTTACAAACATCCGGACAATTTTATTGTAATATACCCTCTCCAAGGGTATAAAAAGTACTTGTGTTATTCATTTCTCTTCATGTGAAACTTACTGCTGAAAGAAACTCTGACAAAGGCTGTAAACCCTTTGAATTTCTGAAGAAGGTTCAGTACGGGTGTTCAAACCCATTGGAAAGTGTTAGGTTCGCTTCTAAGGCCGGTATCTTTACCGGAAACAGCAAACAAGCTTTTAAAAACGTTTATTAATGCCCGAATGGACCGCATTCATTGTAGTAATCATTCACTAGTTCTCTACCAGGGCCACCCATTCTATGTTAATCATTAAACTGATTTAATTTGCAATTGCTTGACTTTATTTCCTTCTCGAAGACGTAATATGCAGCTTGGATATAATTTTGAAATGATAACGCGCTGATTCAGCACTATAAAATAGTTTTTCAACGGTCAACATATTGTGGTAGTTTTAGAAGCTCTGAGAAAACTGACTAAAGATATTCTTTGAATCGAGCCTTTTAAAAGCAGCAGAAGTCCTGTTTGGGAGATTAAAAATTTTATAGATCCGGTTCGATTGAGCCAAAAAACCCAAACCGAACTGGTACTGCGGGTTCGGTTCAGGACCCATTGAAAATGGAGGCTAAGTGGATTCATAAATGTACTTGTATGAAAAGAAATAGGACAATTCAAACAGTTTAATGGCATCAAACATCATAATTTTTTCTGAGAAAAGTTCCCAAGAATAAGAATATAAGACTGGACAAAGTTTCTACATTTGAGAAGGGCAAGTTAGCGTAGAACGATTTTTTTTATACTCTGTACCGAAGGTACATAGAGTATATTAAGTGTGTGCAAAAGTGTGTAACAGGGAGAAGGAATCATTTCCGACCCTATAAAGTATATATATTCTTGATAAGCATCAACAGCCGAGTCGATATAGCCATGTCCGTCTGTCCTTCCGTCCGTCCGTCCGTCTGTATGAACATCTAGATCTCAGGGATGGTAAGAGATAGAGGTTTGACATGTATGGGACAAATGCTTCTTTTATCTGCACGCAGATCAAGTTGATTTCAAATTTTGGCCACGGCCCCTCCAGCCACCGCAATTTGGAAAAAAACGTTATATCTCCTACAGTTTTAAAGATAGACGATTCGTACCTTCTAGAGATAGTTAGTCATTAGCAAATCGCATAGCATGAATCGATTTGCCGAAGAAATGATAAAGATCGGATGAACGGTTCTCAAGTTATGAGCAAAAAAGTGAACCACGCCCCCCCCCCCTGCTACCACCCCTCCCACCCTAAAAAAATTTTGCATACTTTTCGGATGGTCACACTAAGGAACGCAGGAATACTGTTAAACATGTTTTTCATGAGTAACGGCTATATCGAAGTCGGTAAGAGCCGACTTTAACTTACGCTCTCGCTTGCATTTAAATTTGGGCATTTTCTGGACTTAATTTACCAAACGTTCTAGAAATCCAATTAATTATTTTTCTAGGGATAAACACTCTATCAATAATGTCTAACAGCAACTAAAGTTCGGTTTACACTTCCTCAAGGAGCGTCACATTTCAGTGTCATACCGTCACAGTGTAACGTACCTTCAGCGGAACATCAAATTATGGTACGCATGAGTGTAAGGATCACTTAGTTTCTGAAAATGCTGAAGTAGTTTGAAAACTAGTCAGTCTGCCCTTTTTCACAAAAACTTAAATAAAATAGCCATTTCAAGACCGATTTCTGCGTTTGAGGGCTTATTTTAAAGTAAGTGGTTTTTACTGTCCAATTAAAAAACCATAACAATTTTGTAAAATTATGAATCTATAAGCATTTTAAAATCAATAAATTTTGAAATTTGGCAAAAAAAAAATATTTTTTTTTCTTTATTTGAGCCCATAGCATCAACCGCACACACCCCAGCTCATTTTTGTCCGAGACCAATATGTTTGGCCAAGTTTTTCTTTTTAAATTTGCTTAGAGATTTTCACATTTGAACATTTGAAAAACAAAAAAGTTATGGGAGTTTAAGTGGAGGCAACTTTTGGAAAAATCTTTTTTATATGCCGATTTTCGTGATCAGCGGGCCAATTTACTTTAGAAAAAGTTGGTTTGGCGCTTTGGGGAAAAATGCTGTCGAGCAGTGTAAGATAAGTAGCCATGCTGTGTGTTCAGTCACCCGAGGTACAGAGTTCAAGTCCCAGTACCGGCGGATTAATAATTAACATTTATATAAGTTTTTCAGAATGAACAAAATGTTAATAACTGAAACAAACGCAAAAACTCCTTCCCCTACTCACCTAAAAATAAACGAGAAAGGCAAAGCTAACTTCGTCTGTACCGAAGTTTTGATACACTTGAAATAGCTTGTCTCAACGGTTAGCGACTTCGACCAATCTTCGCAGATCAGCTTAAAAACATTACATTTTACCCATGACCGTGTTTGAGAGCAGTAATATTGAGAATAAAACAGTTTTTCTTACTAAAATCCATTTTCCGAACGAACATTTGTATGGCAGCTACAAGAAGTAGTCATCCGATCCGGTCGGTTCCGACATATTAGCAGCGTGCAGTAAAAAGAAGACTCTGTGCAAAGTTTCAGCTCGATAGCTCCAAAACTGAGGGACTAGTTCGCGTAGAAACAGACAGACGGACAGACGGATGGACAAAGCTTAATCGACTCAGCTCGTCATGCTGATCAAGAATATATATACTTTATGTGGTCGGAGATGATTCCTTCTATGCGTTGCAAACTTCTGGGCAAAATTATAATACACATTTCAAGTGTATAAAAATGCTTAATATAACTTACTTTTTGTCTTTTCTTTTCATATTAAACGAGAAGGCCAAGCTAACTTCGTCTTTGCAGAAGTTTTAATACCCTTGCAAATGTTTTAATACATCAGAGTTTAAGAACGCCAGCATTAAAACAAACAATTTTTCTAAATAAAACCCAGTTTTCGACCGATAGTTCCTATGACAGCTATAAGATATAGTCATCCGATTTTGACCAAAACTTCCAAATCTGTATAAAAGCGTTTAATATTAATAATCGCTGATGTGAGACACGATAACATTAAAAACAAAAAAGCTTTTCTCATTAAAACCCACTTATCGACCGATAGTTCCTATGGCAGCTATAAGATATAGTCATCCGATCCGGTCGGTTCCGACATATTAGCAGTGTGCAGTAAAAAGAAGACTCTGTGCAAAGTTTCAGCTCGATAGCTTTAAAACTGAGAGACTAGTTCGCGTAGAAACAGACAGACGGACAGACAGACGGACGGACAAAGCTCAATCGACTCAGCTCGTAGTCCTGATCAAGAATATATATAGTTTACCCTTTGCAAGGGTATAAAAATGAGATTGTTTCATCTTAAAGTCGAGTATAAGGGATGAGATTGATGGACTAAAATTAAAATTAAGAATATAATCTTGGATTAAGATTATCACGTCTCTGTCGATTTCTGACAATATTATTTCAGATTGATGAAGATTATTATCTTAATTTAAGATTTAGTTTTTTTTTTCAGTGAAGGGCAGCCATAAGATAAATGTTGTCATCAGATTAACCAAATTTTGCAAATCTGTTTTCTCACTCAGACCCATTTTCCGATCAATGGTTCCTATGACAGCTATAAGAAATAGTCATCCGATCCGGTCCGTTACGACACATTAGCAGTGTGCAGTAAAATCTTAGATCGATAGCTTCATTGCAATTTTTTAAAAATTATTTTTTTGATTGCTTTGGGCCATTTAAACAATTGGCGCCTGGGTTAGTTAAATGTGGGGAAAGAATTTCCCCCACTAACATCAGAAGGGCCGATTTCGGGATGCACACACACTCCGATTTTGCTATAAGCTTTTAGAAGCAGACACTGCCAGACACTTAGTAACTTAGAGTAACAGTCAACACTCTTTTGGGTCAAAGTCAAGCAGAAATATTAATATTTACCAAAATTTTTAATTAAATTCAAATGTTCATGTAAAGTTGGTTGCAGTTGCAACCTCAATCACGCACGCATTCAATAAGTCTATTTTCAATTCAATTCAATTCAATTCAATATATTGAGAGTGTGTGAGAGTGAGAGTAACTCTTTGTGAGAGCGCACCGAGCTCTAGTCCTGCTCGTACCTTTTTTTTATTTTTAAACTTTATTTAAGACAAAAATTTGGCCTTTAGCTCTAATCAAGTTGGTTGATAAAAATAATCTTAACTTCTGCCAACACACTGAGGACAGGCGCAGACAGCTGATGATTGAATTGGTATTCATGAAATAGCGTTATACTGTCAACCAGCCTCGTTTGTAGTGTTGTGCGTGTCTTGTTTTAGAAAAGTTGTGGACAATATCCATAACTTAATGACCTAGAGCCTGCCTAAAAAAGTTCTACGATTTTCAATCAAAAAGGTCACTAAAACAATCACATTATTTTTTTACTTTAAAACAAATTGATCCAATTGTAATTTATTCTGCACGAATCTAAAATCTATGAGTTTCTTAATTGCCCATATCATGCTTCAATTAACCGCGTTTTCTTTTCAGATGTGGGCCATAGATCCTCGATCTGTTTTTATATATCAACAAATGAAAGCCCAACAGCCGAACACATTAAGGAAAATGTATTGGTACAATACTAGGACCCCAATATTGCTGGGAAATCTTCGTATGCAGAATACTATGAGGAATGTACATATGCTTCCAAGATACATGCATGCCTCTACCGATATTCGTCCGGTTATAGGGAAAACTCAAAGGTAAATAATAATTTCTACAAAGTTTACTTACGTTTTCATTATTTTCATTCGCCGTATCAAAATCCACTTGTGAAGTCAAAAGAATCGTCCAAATATCTTGTGTGGAAATTAAATGCTTAAAAGTCGAGACAGCACATAGAATACCAAGTTTACCCTTTGGGCTGTAGAAATCCATGAGTTGGTAGGTTTGGTTTGTAGAAACAGGAAAACAAAAAAATTTAGTCGGTGCTGCAATATGCTACTCTAGATCAGAATTACTCATGAGGAGAACAGAAAAGCGAGGATGTATTCTACCAAAGATTTATAGATATTATAGATGACGCATCTGAAATAGAAAGTGATTGTTCGTGGGAGCTGACATTGGATCCCCATTTTTGCATCTTGCTTAATTTATGAGGATCCATCAATTGCAATTTAGCTGCGATTTGTAAGAGATAAGCGTTGGTTCAGTGGGTAGGCACGCTGCCTTTCATTTTGAATTTGCGGGTTCGACTAAATTTTTTTCATTGTTTAAAATTTTTATACCCGTTACTCGTAGAGTAAAAAGGGTATACTAAAGTCGTGCAAATGTATGTAACAGGCAGAAGGAATCATTTCCGACCATATAAAGTATATATATTCTTGTCCGTCTGTCTGTATGAACACCTAGATCTCAGAGATGGTAAGAGATAGAGGTTTGATATGTATGGGACAAATGCTTCTTTTATCTGCACGCAGATCAAGTTTGTTTCAAATTTTGGCCACGCCCCCTCCCGCCCCCGCAATTTGGAAAAAAGTTATATCTCCTACAGTTTTAAAGATAGACAATTTGTACCTTCTAGAGTTAGTTAGTAATTAGCAAAATGAATCGATTTGCCGAAGAAATGATAAAGATCAGATGAACAGTTCTCAAGTTATGAGCAAAAAAGTGAACCACAGCCCCCCCGCTACCATCCCTCCCACCCTAAAAAAATGTTGCATACTTTTTGGATGGTCACACTAAGGAACGCAGGAACACTGTTAAACATGTTTTTCCATGAGTAACGGGTATATCGAAGTCGGTAAGAGCCGACTTTAACTTACGGTCTCGTTTTATATATGTTTTTATACCCTTACAAAGGGTATTATAATTTTGCCCAGAAGTTTGCAACGCATAGAAATATTCATTTCCGATCCTATTATATATTCTTGATCAGGGTGACGAGCTGAGTCGATTGAGCTTTGTCCGTCCGTCTGTCTGTCTGTTTCTACGCAAACTAGTCTCTCAGTTTAAAAGCTATCGAGCTGAAACTTTGCACAGAGTTTTCTTTTTACTGCACACTGCTAATATGTCGGAACCGACCGGATCGGATGACTATATCTTATAGCTGCCATAGGAACTATCGGTCGAAAAGTGGGTCTTTGTGAAAAAAACTTTTTTGTTTTTAATGTTAACTTATCTCATATTATGCGCTTTTACAAAGATTTGAAAGTTTTTTTTATCGGTGACTATTTTTGCGTGGGATCGGTGTGGGTTTAATTTAGAAAAATTGTTTCTTTTAATGCTGGCGTTTTTAAACTCTGATGTATTAAAACATTTGCAGGGGTATAAAAACTTCGGCAAAGTCTTTAGCAGAGCTTTTCTTCGTTTATCTTTTTTTTGCGATTATTTGTATTATTAATTTTTTTGTGCTTTTTAAAAAAAAAACAAACTCTTCCCAAATAGCCGCTCACGCGATAAAGCTAGGCATCACGACAGCATACACCTGCAGGAAATGTAAGGAACCCGGAGTAGCAGAAACTCTAGAACACCTCATCTGCAGCTGCCCAGCAATCGCCACGACAAGACAACAAACATCTGCACTCCCCAAGTTTTACTTCTCTGGAAGAGGCGGCCAAGAGTTCCCCCAAACAACTATTGCCATTTGCCAAAACGTCAAAGATCTTCCAGGATTTCTAAAGGAAATGGTACCCTAAAAAGCACCCGGCCTCACTAAGGACCATAAGGTTTATGTGTGGCCCCCCTACAAGGGGTCAGCCGGAAATACCTACCTACCTACCTATGTTAATGTGAGAAACGAACAACAACGAACAAGAAATTGAAAAAATGCAGAGTTATTAGTAGACATCTATATTAAATTATTACCTGTGCACTGCATTTTAGTCCATTAGAGACAATTAAATTTATGGAATGTGCAATACATCCAAAATGTTCCCAATTCATTTTAGGCTCCAAAGCAAGCTGTGTATTTGCTGCGTTATCTGATACAGCCTCTTACACCCCATTTACTGGTTAAATTAGTTAATTCTTTTGCAAGATTTTCGCCAGTATGGGATTGGGGCGTGGAAAAACATCCCAATAACATGGAATGCAATTCAAAATTAGAGTTCATATAATGGAGGGTCACACCCATATAGCTATCGTTGTTTACTGATGTCCATAAATCTGTAGTTAGGCATAACGACTGCGCTTCTCTAATTTTAATAGCCATGTGTTGCTGACATTTTTCAAACAGCGCCGGTATTAACGTACGTGAGACTTGATATCTAATTGGTATTTTGTATGTTGGATTAAGGGCAGCTACAAATTCTTTATAGCATGATTCTTCGACCAGGCTAAATGGCTGAAAGCCCTTTGAAAATAATTCTAACAGTTTGCCGTCAATATCATCCTGTGTCAGTCCGTCTTTTCTGACTTCAGAACTGTCTTGATTATTCTGCAAAATTTGTAAAATGTAAAATATGTTATAAAATGTATTATTTATGAACAAACCAGAGACTTTAACAAATCGTTTCCTTTTTGCGCTGTTTCAAAATGTTTCTTCAAATTTGATGTCGTAGACTTAAATGACAGTCATGCAGCACATATCCAGCACTTGGCAAATCCGACATCGTTTTTAATTTTTTCAAAAAAGTTCCACATTGCACTATTATTTCGTGATTGCGCAGCCATTTTTTTGTTTTCTTTGCAATTACTCTGCGATTTCCGCTTCTCGATTTGTTATAAAAAGATAGTTAGTCACTCACAAACCTCACTGAAACGACTACTATGTTTCATTTTCACCCGATAACGGTTATAACCAGGGACCGAAAATAACAGTTATTTTGAAATTTTTTGATTAGATAAATTAATATGAAGCTTTGGACAAATATTTTGGTTCAGCTTCTCAGATAAGCCATGATTTCATATTTTTGATTTTTATTCAAATAAATTGTTCGCTATTAATTATTAAATATTTTTATTTTTTTCATCGTCCATAATCATTTTAAATGATTTTTTTACATAAAAATCTAAAATACTTTATATTAGTTGACTTTTAAATGTAAAAAATCATTGATGATGTTTTTTCCTGAGTTTTATTTTTATTATTCAAGTATAAGTAATTATTCTCGATTTTTCGTTTCTAATCAAATCAAACCAGTTAGTCAGAGATTTTTTTGTTTGAAAATCACAAATAAAAATCCCAATAAGAATTCGTTTCCATACACATTTTGAAATTTCAATTGCTATTCAAAGCAGGCAATGAAACATTCCAAGAAACGCAAATACGCTTGCATCAAATTGAGAGCTTTTTTTGGCAGACTGCGCTAATACACAGTACACATGTAAAATCGTAATCCACACTGCAATTTCCCACTTTCATTCACTGGTATGGCCGTTTGGCATACCGCACACGGCTTGTATCGTCATCGTACCGATTTGACGTGCAAAAGGCCTTAAATTCGAAGTCGCTTTACGACATCGTGCGGACGGCCTAACTCATCTAGGTGAGTTCTAGAGCAGGGGTGCTCAAGCACATTCGTTGTTGATTTAAGCTATGAGATAGGTATACGCGCCACGCATGCCATAAGGCATGCCATGCCCGTCACGCAAAGCATCTGACGTCGCTTTGGTGCAATTACAGCAGTTTCTTTGTTACACCATTGCTAGTCTAAATTCCGAATTTTCACCTTTTAGTCCCCCCTTAAAAACCAGTCTTAAAATTACTTCTTGCTTGCTCTATGTTCGTATAAAATCTTTATTTATGTGTTCAGTTTCACAAATAAAATGTGCTCAATTGATTTTTGCGACAAGTTGCATCGCAAGTCTGAAAAAACTAGTTTTAGGGCCGAAAATGCCCGTACATATATACGCTGGCTCCAATATTTGCACGAGATTTTCCACTTCCTCCCATTCATAGTGCTCCAGTTTAAGTGATTCGTCTTCATAGAGAGCGTACACTTCTTTAAATTGGAGAAGCTTCTTAAGCATGGAATAAGTGGAGCTCCACCGAGTAGATGTATCCACCTCTGGTTGAGGCAGGTTAAGTGAAGAGAGCATATACCTGGAAATAAATTTGTTATATAAATACAAAAATACTTATCCTTAATGAATGTGTTACCTTTTGGATGGACATCTTAAATTTTTAGCTAATTGACGTGCTCTCACAATAACTGGAAAAAGCTTTGTATGCTTAAGATAGTCCGTTTTTTGTCCCATCAAAATATTGTGCGTTACCGCCCAATATGCTGCGATTATGTAGTGTAGCCGTATAAATTTTTATGGAGAAAATACGGCTGCGTAGACACAGTCTAATCTTTTTTCGGAGCTCTGAGTCCCTCTCTTTAACCAACTCCATAACGTTTCTTGAGGTTATCGGCTGCATATCCATTCCTTCAAATATTTGTGTAGTTAGCAGTTTGAATGGACCGCTATCAAAAAACTTGAAAGGTACGTTTTCCGACGTGACCATTTCCAGGCAGGCATTTTTTACCTCTCTTCGGTTCATTGTAACTGCAAACTTAATTTGTTTTTCTGGAATCTCATTGGAATCTTCTGCAATGAACAAATTGTACTCTTCTTTGTGGATTAAAATCATATGCCGCTTTAAGTTGCTCCTTGGAATTGTTTTTTGCATATTATGCACTCAGCCAATTTGTCGTCTTTAATTTTAAAGAATTTCCCAATGAGAGGACTGCGTTTTCGATTTTTACATTTTAAAATCAACTAATAAAAAGTATTTTGGATTTTTATGTAAAAAAATCATTTAAAATGATTATGGACGATGAAAAAAACTAAAAATATTTAATAATTAATATCTTATGAGAAAAAAAAAAAATCATAAATAATCATTATGTTTTGATTTTTATATAAAAATGAGTGATTTTTCGGTCCCTGGTTATAACTAACAGTTACTAAAAATAACCCCGTTATTTGACAGAAACGGTTATTAAGTAACAGTTATTGAATATGCTATAGTCATCCGATTTTGACGAAAACTCCCAAATCTTTATAAAAGCGCATAATATTAATAATCACTAAAGTGAGACACGTTAACATTAAAAACAAAAAAATTTTTCTCATTAAAACTCACTTTTCGACCGATAGTTCCTATGGCAGCTATAAGATATAGTCATCCGATCTGGTCGGTTCCGACATATTAGCAGTGTGCAGTAAAAAAAAGACTCTGTGCAAAGTTTCAGCTCGATAGCTTTAAAACTGAGAGACTAGTTCGCGTAGAAACAGACAGACCGACGGACAGACAGACGGACGGACAAAGCTTAATCGACTCAGCTCGTCACCCTGATCAAGAATATATATAGTTTATAGGGCGGGAAATGAATATTTCTATGCGTTGCAAACTTCTGGGCAAAATTATAAGGGTATAACAAGTGAGAAAGTCGGTCAAGCCCGACAATAACATACTCTGTACCCGGTGTACAACCTGAATGCTCACAACCTGAATGCTCCGCAGCCGCTGTGCTCATTTTTCGCTCTCTCTCTCTCTCTCTCTCTCTCTCTCTCTTTGATGAATGCAATGCGGTGTTGGTTGCGGTTGCGGGGAAGGGGAGCTTTTTTACACTTTTTTTCTCATAACTTGAGAACCGCTCATCCGATCTTTATCATTTTTTCGGCAAATTGATACATATTGCTAATGACTAACTATCTCTAGAAGGTACAAATGCTCTATCTGCAAAACTTTGGGAGATATGACGGAGATATGAGATTGAGGGGGCGTGGCAAAAATTAAAAATAAATTTGATCTGCCTGCAAGTATAAGAAGCATTTGTCCCATACATGTCAAACCTCTATCTTTTACCATCTCTGAGATCCGTTTGTTCATACGGACGGACGGACATACGACGGACAGACGGACGGACAGACGGTCGGACGGACAGACGGACGTGGCTATATCGACTCGGCTGTTGATGCTGATCAAGAATATATATACTTTATAGGGTCGAAATTGATTCCTTCTCCCTGTTACGTACTTTTGCACAAACTTCATATACTCTACTAGCATAAAGCCCGTCGCGCTTCGCTGCGCCATGAACAGTATAGAACCAGTATCACAATCAGTTTGAAGTCAATCGTGAGAGTGAAATATTTACCAAATTGGAAAATAGTTTATAAATCAATTTCCTCTGTAGAGCCCAGAAATTGAATCTTACATACCTAGGCTTGAATTCAACGTTTTACTACTTTGCTTTTCTACCGTTAAGACTTTGTTGCTGAGTTCTTACCACCCCCATTCCATCCACACCCCACCCACTCCCCATTCACTTCTTACACAACTTCCACCCACTTTCCTCCCACTTCCCACCTTCTTTCCACCCATATCCCTTCCACTTCCCACCCACCTCCCACCCACATCCCACCCACATCCCACCTACATCCCACCCACTTTCCGCCCACATCCCACCACTTCCCACCCAGTTCCCGCCCACATCCCTCCCATTTCCCATCCACTTCCCTCCCACTTCCCCCCCGATTACCACCCACTTCACACCCACTTCCCACCCACATCCCTCCCACGTCCCACGCACTACGCGCCCACCTCCCACCCACTTCTCACCAACATCCCTCCCACTTCCCACCCACTTCCCGCCCACATCCCGCCCACATCCCTCCCACTTCCCGCCCACTTTCCTCCCACTTCCCACCCAATTCCCTCCCACTTCACACCCACTTCCCACCCACATCCCACCCACATCCCTCCCACTGCCCACCCACCTCCCACCCACTTCCCGCCCACATCCCACCCTCTTCTCACCAACATCCCTCCCACTTCCCTCCTGATTCCCACGCACTACCTCTCCACTCCCACCCAGTTGCCGCCCACTTATCACCCACATCCCTCCCACTAACCACGCACTCCCGCCCACTATTCTCCCACTACCCGGCGGTATTTCCAACATTGGAAAATGCAATCGCAAATTATTTCGTATTCTATCTCTTCAAACCGAGTTTCAAGTCAATCGGGTGAAAAATAGTTTTTTGCATGCAGAGTTTTCCAGGAATTTTCCGACCGTTGGGTCAAATGTTCCAACATCGGAAAATCACATCTCATTTTATTTCACTTACCATACTCACAAACCGAGTTTTAAGCCAATCGGATGAAAAATAGTTTTTTGCATGCAGAATTTTCCGGCCATTTTCCTCGTCGGTGGGAAAACACGTGTCGAATTATTTTTCGTACTATGCTTGCAAACCGAGTTTAAAGTCAATCGGATGAAAATAAAATTTTTACCACACAAACTTTTCCGATGCCTTTCCGACTTTTCCGGGTGGGATTTTCCGGAAAATCGGTACACAGTTATTGTTGAATTTCCATATAGCTCTTTGAAAATGAGTTTGAATCTGATCGGATAATAAACAAAAAAGTTTCATACAACAGTTTTCCGTGAATTTTCCGACTTCGTGGATAGATTTTCCAAAATTTTAAAGTCACGTTTCCTATATTTTATTATGTGTAACTTTAAAAATGAGTTTGGAGCAAATCGCTGGCAACTAATCTTTCGCCCATACAACCTTGACCACCCACTTTCCACCCAGGGGGGGGTGAGTTTTCCGGAAGATTGGTAAGCAGTTGTTGTTGAATTTTCATATAGATCTTTGAAAATGAGTTTGAACTTGATCGGATGAAAAAAAACAAAAAGTTTCATATAACAGTTTTCCGCGAATTTTCCACATTTCCCGACAGAATTTTCCAAAATCCGTTCTTAGTACTCACTTTCAGCATAAGATAAAACTACTGTGAAAATCTCATGTTTCTATCTTTTATGGTTTGGGCTGTGCGACGGTCACCAGTCAGTCAGTCAGTCAGTCAGTCAGTCAGGTTGAACTCTTTTATATATATAGATGTACCTTCGGTACAGAGTATAAAAAAAAAAAAATTATCCATATGGCTGCCTTAAATTAAATAAGCTTAATAAAAAAAAAAACATCCCTTGGTTGGGTGGGTTGTTTGTTACAGGGGGGGGGGGGGGGGGTTTTTTGGGGGGGGGACTCCGTGAATCCAGCTTCGAACGCTTCGAACTCTTCAGCGAATGAGCTTCGGCACGCGTCGGGTCGTGTATCGGTGCAACACCACGGTCGCTCGTCGCTGTCTCTAAACAACTTATCACCGTACTTTTAAACCGAAAGCTCTTCAAGAGTGAAATTCTCTATTTTTTCTCTGAGTGTACTTATTTTGAGCTTTAAAAGTTCTTCAAATCGTGCTTAACATATCCAAAACGCTCTTGAAATCAAGAATTTAAGGATTTTTTAAAATTCTCTTGAATCAAGAAATTGCTTATTGAAATATTTAAACTGAAAATTCTTGATTTAAGTACGAAAATTCTTGATTTTTCTCTCAGTGTTGAAACTCTAGAACACCTCATTTGCAGCTAATAATCGCTGAGTTTGCAGTTTGAGAGGGGGGGTGCCCTTCCGGGCACGGCTATGCAGAATCGGTAGACATTGGGGTTTAATCTCATCATTTCTATGCTCATTACCTAACTCCGCCCTTGCAGTTATAGCGAAGATCTGGAGCTGGAAGATTTCGTCCACACTGCCATTCTAACGCTTAACGGGTCTCGAGGGCAAAATGACTGCCGATAGCATTTGCGATCAGAACAGACTCAAGCGTCCCGACCCTACCTCCATTAAGGACTACTTGGCCAATATATCCAAGTCCTAAGGGAAAGTTTCAAGTCCAAGATCAGCTTTACTGTCAGTAGAAATAAAATTCGGATTTGGTGTCTTTTGGAAATGAATGAGTAGTGAAGCCCTATTTGAATAAAATTGATGAACAGGATGCGATGCGGTGCCTCCATTTTAGTCACTACTTTGATTACCTCCTGGGCCACAGCGTGTCCCACAACAGCCTCGGCTGGCGATATCTGGGCAATGAGCATGAGATCATCTATGAACTGCAATTCCTCATTGTTCGGGCAATTCGCGACCACCACATTGAAAGAAGTCCTCGGTTTTCTCCTTGAGCGTTTGAGTGTCGTGCGATATATCTACCATCGGACTTAGGGCACTGGCGGATTAGTAAAAGTAGTAGTAGTAGAATTATCATTTATTTTTTCAATTGTTGCGTAATATTAACATGATCTATATAATAATTAAGCTACTATAATTATTTAAGAGTACTGTTGTTGGTAACAAAAAAGCAAAACTAAAAAAATCAAAAATGATAATTGGTGGTAACACCGGCTTGGCCTACTGCCGTCAGCCGAAAACTTAACGCGTCTTTTCACTTCCCTGACTACTACACCTGGCTTCCCGGGTCTTCCCCAGATACCAGATCGTTCGTCAAAAAAGCTTCAATATGCGCAAGTTTCTGTATCCACTAAATAAATTCCTCCTTTACCGATTGCCTATAACGTTGTGCTTCGAAGATGTAGCCAATGAGCTTTGGCCAGCTTTCTCCATTTAAAACTTGCAGGCATTCCTCTCTGCGAAGACTGTCCCTTCTCCAATAATTTCGACGTATCTCCCTTCAGATTGGGCATCTTGCTATAAAGTGCAGCGTATCTTCTCTTTCTCTCATATTGCAAAATGAGCACTCTTCCGAGCGATCAATTCTGTGGGGGGAGTATTCCAAACTCAAGAGCTCTACTCTTGCCTTAAAAATTGCCGCAATTCCATTTATGCCGATATCATCGTTGAAGTAGTTTTTGTCTCCAACGTTGTGCTCTAATGCTTTATGTCTCGCTTTGCCTCGCCATGCGCTCCGCATTGTCTCGAGAAGATCGTTTCACACCCTCGATCAATAGTCTATGATTCATTTTCCAGGTGTATAGATTCGCAAAAGAGCAATTTATGTCTAGTGATGTTGCAAGAGATTCCCACTTTTGAAAGAACTGCTCTTCGTTTGCATCAAGTGCGTAGCTATAATTTTTGGCAGTCTGTGCTCTTCCATGTTCATGGTCTTCCTCATATAGCTTAAATGTAAGTGTAGCGAGTCGGCATAAACAGGAGATAGCCTAGTTTCGAGAATGATGGCATGGTTTGGCGTGTTCATTGGGAGTCTAAACAATCGCTTTTTAAATCCCATCAACAATTTTTCCACATCTTCATATTGACTGTGTCCCCATACTTGGGTGGCGTAGCACATTATGGATCGCGATGTTGCTTCAAAGACTTTGAACTTTGCGCTGCTTTTTACATTCTTTTTTGCTATGAAGGAACTCCATCTGCTGTTGATAGCATAGCTGTTAAATAATGATTACTAATCGTAATCATTACATATTTGATTATTTTTTTTTTAAAGGCAAAATAATGATTACATTACGACTATTTTTTAGTTTTACTCAATTACTAATTGATTACTTTCAGAAATAATAAAAAATAATCGGGATTATTGAGGATTACCAAAAAATAATCAAAAATAATCAAAAAGTAATTTGACAACATTACAAGATTATTTTTGAATATTTTTGATTATTTAACAAAAAAAAGGCATATGATTTCATATAGCACTTTTAGCTGTCTACTAAAACTTGTCGGTAATGGCGTAGAGCTTAAGGCCTATGACTGACAACCACGACTTCCACTGAGCTACACACCGGCACCCCTAGTTAGAAGCTACCTCAGTCAGTAGATCTTATAATTTATGTGGGAATGGTCTGGTAACGCTGAATGGCCAAGCCCTCCCAAAACAGCTGAGCAAGACGGAGTAGCGACTAAGTGGCAAGCCTGCCACACACGACGAAGCGATCAGTTTAGAAGTTGAAAAGAACGACGAAAGACGTGCGGAGAGACGACGCTCTCAGCAAATTGCGCAAAAGACGTGACGACGCGAAGTACAGACTACTTGTAAACTCAACATTAATCTTATTAAATCATCTATCAATAAACATAAACTTTAACTATAAACATTTAGGGGCTGTTATAATTTGATTGGATATACAATTAAAACCCCAGTCCCACATTTATAGGATATCGGACGGACAGACAAAGGTATGCTGATTAAAAATACATATATTTCATAGGGACGGAGATGATTTCTTCTATGTGGTGCACACTTCTTGGAAACATTATAATAATCATTTCAATAGCCTTAACTGTTACACGGGAGCTAATGCAATTGTTGCAAAAACAAAAAATTAAATAAATGTCCCCAACTGGGACTTGAACCTAGGACTCACAGCTTTTCAGTCATAGACCTTAACCTTTACGCCATTACCGACAACTGTTAGTAGGCAGCTAAAAGTGCTATATGAAATCATTGAGGGCCACGAATGCGAATGTGGCTATGCCTTTTTTTGTTAAATAACACAAGTTTACACGATTTTTCATCCTCTGCAAATTGATGTCACTCCTTATGTAAAATCACGCGCTGAATCCAAATATGGAGCTTAAAAATTTCTCAGTAGAACAGATTTCGAGATAATCCCAATTTACCGTTTTTCGCATTTTTGAAAAAGGACCTCTCACTTAATTTCAATTATCTCAATTATGAAATAACTTATGAACAAGTTTTGTACACCAAATTAAAGCTAATAAAATTATCTTTCAATCGTTCATACATCATTTCAATGTCAAATTTGTGGTGTAGCTGCTAATTAGAAAGATATCGAGAATTTTGTTTCATTTTTATCGAAAATTTGAAAAAACCGCAAATAACACCGTTATTTTCACCAAGAAAAAATTTTCAAAAATTTCTTTCTCTTTTGGTTGATGTAACCTAATGTATAACAAATTCAAAAAGGGTTCATACATCGAAATCTGTTAGAAATTGTAGAAGTTATTAGTATTTATCTGAAAAATGAGCAATTTCAGTTTTACCGTTCAAGTGGTATTAAAAATGTCTATGGTTTGTTTTGCTCCCCCGTTTGTGTGCACAGTTTTTGAATTTGTTGAAAAGCTTTTAGAGATCAGCACAGACACTAGTTGATCCGTTGTACAATGATTTTGGTCCGACCCTTAGGTAACTGTGAAGCATGACCCATCTGAATCAGCCGATGACTTAGAAAACTATCAAGAACACGCAAAAGAGAGAAATCCCTTCTGCCAAAGTGGACTATCGATCTAATAAGAAATCTAGATCTTTCAAAAGAAAAATCTGAAACTTTAGCATCACGCTTGCAAGAACGGAATTTGTTAAAGGATGATGTCAAAATAACATACTATATCGGCAAAAGCGCTATGCTGAGTATTACTTGAAAATAAAATAATATTTGTTCTTGCAATGATGTGTGTGGTTTATTTGAGGAGTTTAGTCAAGTGGCGTTTGCTTATCGCAAGTTTAGTCTAAAAGCGGAATTGTCGCACCAGGGAAACATCAAGCCTTCGACAGCGATAGCGCATGCCGTTAATATAAAAGAATCATATGAATCAATAGCCATGTTGCTTGATTTGATTAACTACAAGGAACATAACTGGAAAATTTGCGCAGATCTCAAAGTTGTTGAAATAGTTTCAGGATTGCAACAAGGATATACCAAACACATGTTTTTTTGTGTGCAAATGGGACAGTCGAGAACGCCACGAGCACTACGTTCGAATGGCCGGTCAGAACGAATTACATAGTTGGACAAGAAAATGTAAAGTTCGAGCCACTTGTCATAAAAAACTGAGTTTATTTAAAAATTTTGTGAAGGCTCTACAAAAAGACGATGATGCATTTGCATATGTGAAGAGTGTGTTCCCTTACCTATCAGAGGCAAAGATCAAAGAGGGTGTGTTTGTTGGGCCGCAAATAAAAAAAACTTTTCAAGGACTCACACTTCAATTCAACGTTGTCCAAGGATGAGAAGGACGCATGCAATTCGTTCCGTTGTGTTGTCACTTCATTTCTTGGAAATTTCAGAAGTCCTAACTAAAAGGAAGTCGTCGCACATTTAATAAGAAATTATAAGCAAATAGGTAAAGGTTGTATATTATATTAAAGTTTTCATTACACTCAAACGCTGCGCATTGTATTGCAAACAGGAGTAAAAATATCGTTGAAACTTCATTTTTTGGATTCCCGTTTGGATTTCTTCCCTGAAAACCTCGGCGATGAGAGTGATGAGCATGGTGAACGATTTCATCAGGATATGAAGAGTATGGGACGCCGCTAACAAGGATTTGAGGCCATGGTGGGAGACTTTTGTTGGTTTCTTGCGCGAGAGGAAAACTGTGCACACAAACGGGGGAGCAAAACAAACCATAGACATTTTTAATACCACTTGAACGGTAAAACTGAAATTGCTCATTTTTTAGATAAATGCTAATAACTTCTACAATTTCTAACAGATTTCAATATATGACCACTTTTTGAATTTGTTATACATTAGGTTACATCATCCAAAAGAGAAAGAAATTTTTGAAAATTTTTTTCTTGGTGAAAATAACGGTGTTATTTGCGGTTTTTTCAAATTTTCGATGAAAATGAAACAAAATTCTCGATATCTTTCTAATTAGCAGCTACACCACAAATTTGACATTGAAATGATGTATGAACAATTGAAAGATAATTTTATTAGCTTTAATTTGGTGTACAAAACTTGTTCATAAGTTATTTCATAATTGAGATAATTGAAATTAAGTGAGAGGTCCTTTTTCAAAAATGCGAAAAACGGTAAATTGGGATTATCTCGAAATCTGTTCTACTGAGAAATTTTTAAGCTCCATATTCGGATTCAGCGCGTGATTTTACATAAGGAGTGAACTCAAATTGTAGAGGATGAAAAAAAATTTAATAATTTGTAAACTTGTGTAATCAAAAATAATAAAAAACGAGAAGGCCAAGCTAACTTCGTCTTTGCCGAAGTTTTTATACCCTTGCAAATGTTTTAATACATCAGAGTTTAAGAACGCCAGTATAAAAACCAACAATTTTTCTAAATAAAACCCACTATTCGAACGCTAGTTCCTATGACAGCTATAAGATATAGTCATCCGATTTTGACCAATACTTCCAAATCTGTATAAAAGCGTTTAATATTAATAATCGGTGATGTGAGACACGTTAACATTAAAAACAAAAAAGTTTTTTTCATTAAAACCCATTTTTCGACTGATAGTTCCCATGGCAGCTATAAGATATAGTCATCCGATTTTGACAAAAACTTCCTAATCTATGTGAAAGCGTATAGTATTAATAATTGCTGAAGTGGGAGCCGTTAACATTAAAAACAAAAAAGTTTTTCTCACAAAGACCCACTTTTCAACCGATAGTTCCTATGGCAGCTATAAGATATAGTCATCCGATCCGGTCGGTTCCGACATATTAGCAGTGTGCAGTAAAAAGAAGACTCTGTGCAAAATTTCAGCTCGATAGCTTTAAAACTGAGAGACTAGTTCGCGTAGAAACAGACAGACGGACAGACAGACGGACGGACAAAGCTCAATCGACTCAGCTCGTCGTCCTGATCAAGAATATATATAGTTTATAGGGTCGGAAATGAATATTTCTATGCGTTGCAAACTTCTGGGCAAAATTATAATACCCTTTGCAAGGGTATAACGAGCGCTAGCCAACTTCGTCTTTGCCGAAGTTTTTATACCCTTGCAAATGTTTAAATACATCAGAGTTTAAGAACGCCAGCATTAAAACAAACAATTTTTTGAAATAAAACCCACTTTTCGAACGCTAGTTCCTATGACAGCTATAAGATATAGTCATCGGATTTTGACAAAAAATCCAAATCTGTATAAAAGCGTTTAATATTAATAATCGGTGATGTGAGACACGTTAACATTAAAAACAAAAAGTTTTTTTCATTAAAACCCATTTTTCGACTGATAGTTCCCATGGCAGCTATAAGATATAGTCATCCGATTTTGACAAAAACTTCCTAATCTATGTGAAAGCGTATAGTATTAATAATTGCTGAAGTGGGAGCCGTTAACATTAAAAACAAAAAGTTTTTCTCACAAAGACCCACTTTTCAACCGATAGTTCCTATGGCAGCTATAAGATATAGTCATCCGATCCGGTCGGTTCCGACATATTAGCAGTGTGCAGTAAAAAGAAGACTCTGTGCAAAATTTCAGCTCGATAGCTTTAAAACTGAGAGACTAGTTCGCGTAGAAACAGACAGACGGACAGACATACGGACGGACAAAGCTCAATCGACTCAGCTCGTCGTCCTGATCAAGAATATATATAGTTTATAGGGTCGGAAATGAATATTTCTATGCGTTGCAAACTTCTGGGCAAAATTATAATACCCTTTGCAAGGGTATAACGAGAAGGCCAAGCTAACTTCGTCTTTGCCGAAGTTTTTATACCCTTGCAAATGTTTAAATACATCAGAGTTTAAGAACGCCAGCATTAAAACAAACAATTTTTCTAAATGAAACCCACTTTTCGACCGCTAGTTCCTATGACAGCTATAAGATATAGTCATCCGATTTTTACCAAAACTTCCAAATCTATGTAAAAGCGTATAATATTAATAATCGCTCATGTGAGACACGTTAACATTAAAAACAAAAAGTTTTTCTCATTAAAACCCACTTTTCGACCGATAGTTTCTATGACAGCTATAAGATATAGTCATCCGATTTTGACCAACACTTCCAAATCTGTAGAAAAGCGTATAATATTAATAATTGCTGATGTGAGACACGTTAACATTAAAAACAAAAAAGTTTTTTTCATTAAAACCCATTTTTCGACTGATCAAGAATATATATAGTTTATAGGGTCGGAAATGAATATTTCTATGCGTTGCACACTTCTGGGCAAAATTATAATACCCTTTGCAAGGGTATAATAATCTTGTAAAGTAGTCGAATTACTTTTTGATTATTTTTGATTATTTTTAAATATTTTTTGGTAATCCTAAATAATCCCGATTATTTTTGATTATTTCTGAAAGTAATCAACTAGTAATCAAATATTTTTTACCAAGAGGATTATATAATCATTACAATTCTTTTTAAAAAATAATGTAATTGATTACTAATCGTAATCGCAATTTAACAGCTATGGTTGATAGCAAGTCTGGCATCTTTGAGTTTTTGTCGCACATGTTTGGTGAAACTCATTGACCTTCACCACTTCAATTTCTGCCCCGTTTAGAGTCCACGTTTCATTCCGTGATGGATTGGATCTTTCACGCACATTATTTTTGATTTGTCGAGATTTATTTCCAAATTCCATGTGACACAGTATTCATGAGTGCGGGTGCCAGAAGCACCATGTCATCTGCGTACATGAGTACCTTGACAATGTGTGCTCTGATTTTCACACCTCCAGGCAGAATTTCCGTGATATCATCCACAAACAGCGAAAAAAGCAATGGACTGAGGAGGCAGCCTCTGACACTGATTTTCCGTCCCACACGGCAGTGAGATTCTCGCTGTATATGTTGCGAATAATTTCCGATATTTTCGTCGAAATTCCACAATTACTTAACTTCAGCAGTAGAGCCCTTCTATTGATTGTATCGAAAGCCTCTTTAAAGTCAATAAAAAAAGATACATATTGTCCTTTCTTTGAAAGTACTCTGTTGCTATTGATGTAACAAATATGCTGTCTACTGTTGAGTACTCCTTGCGAAAGCCCGCCTGAAATTCGCTCAGGATACTATTGCGATTAACCCATGACGTTATCCTTTCTAGTAGTATCGAGGTAAACAATTTTTGGATGCTGTTTAAAAAAGATATTCCTCTATAGTTGGCTGTGCTGCTTGGGTCACCTTTTTTAAATATTGGATATATAAGGTTCCTTTTGAAGCTTTCTGGTGCCACGCCTTCTTCGAAAATTCGGTTATATGTTTGCAAGAGCTCTGTAAGAAGACCATCAGTCGCATTCCTGAGAAATTCACCGGGAACTCTATCGATACCAGGCGCTTTGTTAGGTTTAATTCGTTGGATCGCTTCTTGCATTTCTATAAATGTTATAGCCGCATCAAGCTCTTGATTGGACACGTACGGTAGGGCATGGCTGACTTGAGTCCTGCAAGGATACTCGAGTAGACTCTTAAAGTGGGTGTATAGCACCTCTGCGTCCACTTTGATGTTGCCACTTCTGCACATTTGGGCGTTTAACTTTTTGGGAGTTCCCCAGAAACTTTTACTATCCCTTATGCTGCTAATTTCTAGCTCAATTCGCTTGTAGTATTGGGCCTTTTTGTGTTGACATACGGCTTTAAATGTGGCATTTGCTTTTCGGTACTCCAGTCGCGCGGTTTCTCCTCCTGTGGTTCTGATTTGTTTAAGATACTTAAACGCGGATATTCTAGCGCTCTCGCATTGCTCATCGGTGGGGCCGTTGTATTACCTGTGCTGCCTTTTGCATATCTTTGGTAATTTCTCGAAGACTAAAGCATATGTTAAGCTCTCTCCTATAAATTTGTGCTTCAGACTCATTCCACCTATATTTTGGGAGTAGTTGGTCATCTATACATATCTCAAATTGATCGCTCGATTTTGCAGAAAACTCCACGCACAGTGGCATATGATCGGAGTGGATTTCTTCTTCAACTCTGGCATCTTTTAGCATTTCGTGCCAGACTCCCCGAATCGCACAAAAATCAATAGTGGAGCATGCTGCTCCACGCATAAATGTAAAATTGCCATCTATATCTCCTTGCGTTCTTCCATTCAATATCGTAATATTGCTGGACTCACATAGTTCGATGAGGTTTCTGCCATTTGTATCTATGGTTTTGTCACGGGCATTACGGATGTCACTGAGTGCTTTCGACGTAAGGAGGTTACTTTCTGTGTTAGTTTGCAGCTCACCAATTCTTGCGTTTAGGTCACCGATGATTAGCACATTTTCGCCCTGGTGCGCAAACAACCAATTAGAAAGGTTCTCATAATCGTGGTTCCAGTTATTACAATTTAGATACACGGGAACAATACACAGTTTGTGATGGCCGTGCATCATTGAGATTGTGGCGATATTTTGGTCTTGTTTGACGTGGCATTTTTGAGTGGTGCTAAATTTTTTGCAGATGCCTAGGAGCTGCCCTCCACTCGCTCGTCCTCTAGAAAATCTTCTTATTGCTGGGATCCAGTGCAGATTATGGTTCGGGAAGTACGCCTCATAGTTAGGAAAATTGGTTTCAACGAATGTTCCAGACAGTAAAAATATTTCAAACGTGTTTACAAAAGAGAAGAATCTACTAAAAAGGTGCTTATTTGCTAATCCTGCTACATTATACGCTAATATGTTAAAGTTACATGAAGTTAAATTATTCTCATTTTTCTTAGTTGGCGTTTCAGGATAATGAGGGCGGGCATGCTTTTTTGCTTTTTGCATCATTAACTTTGCGAAGATGTGCATCATAATTTAGGTGGCATTATTTGCGGGTTGTTCTTTGTGCATAAGGATTTTGTTTTCGTTGAAGTGCATCCACATTCCCTTTATATTTATCTTGTCGTCCTTTACTAGCACTTTGTGACTATTGTTTACATGGACTAATTCTTTTTTAAGTTATAGTAGTACTTTTTTATGCTCGTGCTTCTCTATACTAAGATCTTTTTCAATGAAGATTTGGGTTCCTGCTAGCTTTTTTCCACATCTAAGAGCTGACCCACCCACATTCTTTCAAATAGTTCTCTCGTGTTTTCTCTTCGTCTAAATTCTTAACCCCATCAGTGGTTGCATTACTTTTGCCCCTGCTTTGTTCCACTAGTCGTTTTAACTCCTTCTTTTCATCTGCTCTTTCCTCCTTCAACATTTCTATTTCCTTTTTGAGGGCTGGATTTTCAAGCTGTAAGGATTCTATTTTTTGTGTCACCCCGCCCAGTTGGCCCTTTATCTCCTCAATGTCGGTTTTTGTTGCCAGCTTATCTTCCATGTTCGTTAGCTTTAACTCGAAATTTTTGCTCATCTCCATGATCGCTATCATTATGTGTTTGTTTTCTACTGTCCCCTCTGGAGACAATTCGCTGCACTTGCGTTTCTCTGGTTGCAAGAAGACGTTTGCCGGATTTGACGTTGAAGCTGTCGATTCGTTAAAAGCACTTTTTTTTGGGGTCAAAGTGCCAGCCAAAGGTGATCTGCCTCCAAAACTTGCCATTTTTTCTTTGTTTATTTGTTAATTATCCAGCGGCCTAGAAGTATGCTACATAATTGTGAAGCTTTCGTATCTGAGCTCTGGTGGCGCCGCAGTGCGAATGATTTCGGGAACTTTTAGTTGGCAACTCCTACACCCACTATTTGCGATTGTTGATGTGTTTGGCTATCCGCTTGTGTTTGTGTATATCCCGCCTGGGACTTCTGTGGCCAGATGTAATTAAATCGACTGTATATCAGCAATATCGATTCAGGAATTGGCTGTCCTTGATCACACGTGCGTTCCACTTTGCTTGCTGCTCACCACTGCCACTGTTCTGGCTTTGTAACTGCTATCCTTTCTGGAGTTTCAAAATTATTTTTACGGAGCTCTGAATAGGCTAAGCTGCTTTACATGAGGGTGACTCCGGCGGGTTAGGGCACGGGTTGCTTCCTAGGCTGCTCCGCGCAGCCAGGAATTGTGATCCAAACTCTTCCTTTGTAACCAGCTTGTCGTCGTGCAGCTTCACAGAGTTGACGCCGGGCAGGATTATGTTCTTCAAGTCCATTCAATCTGGAGATGAGTATTTTCACGGTACGTAGGCTGGAAATGTCATTTTAAGCATCTTCCGTTTATTCTCCTCCCTCATCGAGCCGGTGAATGCCCGCAAACTTACCGCTTTTGCGATTCCAAGCACTTTGGACTTTCTCCACTTTAGTCCGCTGGTCCTTCTGCTCTTTAAAAGAGGCTCGTATGTACTGTAAATTGCATTAATAGTTATTGCACTATTAAAACTTTAAATCATCCTGATAACCTACCTTGCTCGCCATATTAAAGTCCTACCAGATTGTATACAATCAATAGAACGGTCACACTTAAACGAAACCAAATTCCGAAATCAAGAGATTCCGTTCCGCAGCGGTTCAAGTTAACAAACTATTACAAAAGCTTTGCTGGTTCGAACATTCTACATTGTTGACGGAATATGTTTAATACATAGATGGCTAATTTAATTTCTAATGTATTATTTAAATGGTATTGTGTTGTTGTACTGTGTGGACCAAATACTTGTTAGACGACTGTCGTATACGGGGCATACCATTATCTTATAATAAGCTCCCTTTGGGCCAATTATCATCCAATTCAGAGACTGTCGGACAAAAAACTTTTTTGTATGTAATCTCCAATAAACAAAATGTTCGTGAATGAAACTAACATATAATTTTCTTCTTTTCAGGACCCCCTTAAGAAGCACAAATAACGTTATACCTTCACCAATAGCTTCACTTAGTTATAATATGGCTGCCAAGAATGTACTTCTTGCTTTAACAACAACTACAACAACCACAACAGCAGCTCCTCCAACAAACTATTTACAAAACCATAATAACAAATTTAACTACTCGGAATATTTAAAGGACGATTGGACCATTTGTCAAGAGCGTGTTTTATATGCCGATAAAGCTCGAACAGACTGTTCTAAAAGTTCGGTAAATAATTATTCAAGCAACGATTACGCAGGGAATAGTGCGACAAATGCTCTGCCAATGACGACAACGAGTCTTCCGTACTCAAATTATATAACGCATACATACTTTACACTCGACGATGTTATTGTACCTCGCACCAGGGAGAAGAAACTATCCTACAATTTACCCAAGCAAAATATATTTTATGATGAGTATCCTTTGCCAATGAAGTATATTTCGACCACATCGAGGCCATGGGAACCTGTCACTGATGGTAACCAAAACTTCGACTCGACTACTGCAGTAACAATTCAAAAAACTGAGCGACCAACGGAACCATCTGTACCACTAATAACGGTTTCTAACATGGAATCGAGAATTCGAGAAATAAAAATAAGCACCACTGTCCCCGCAGTAATAACTGAATCCACTACACTTGAGAACTCTCAGAATTCGACTACGGTTCCAACGCTATTACTACCTGAAACTCAGCAGGCGCTGCACTCAGTCAACGAAATCTGTAAAAACTGCTTTAAGTTTCTAACAACAACTGCCTTCACGTCCGCGAGCGTTAAAAAGTTAAAATCTCTCAATGATATACGCTTAAAAATCAAAGGAACTGAGAAATTTGGACAGAACCATTTCCGAGTGCTGAATAGTAGCTATGTGAATAAGGAGAATACCACCTCGTCTGTCACCCCGAGAACAGTTCCCACTCGATCTCAAAAGAAGATGAGAGTCTTCACATCAACGACGAAAAGGCCACCAATCCAAACATTCCCGAACGTTACGCAATCGAGTCCTTTCAAGTATAAGCGTAATAGGACAAGCAGGATTTACGTTCGGCGTCGTGCGTTAGAAACAAATAGTACTTTGTTGGTAGAACCAACTAAAAATGCAACCAAAGTTGACGTCATAACCACCAAACACAAGCGACCATCCACTATGAATACCAGGAAACCAAAAAAATATAGCGAAGATCTAAGCCCAAGCAACATCACGAAATCGCATAGTCCCATTGGTACAGATGGAAACATAGAGGAAAGGGCTTCCTTGGGAACAGAATCGGCCATCATGACTATATCAAGCGGAAATATAAAGCAACTTAACAGACCAGTATTAAAATTGAGGCAGTATCAGCACCAAGGTAGAAAGTTAAACACTTTGGACTATGATAATATTGTGCCTCCACTTCCAATTGAAGTATACTTTAACAAAGTCAATCAAAAATAATTCAGTGACGATGAAGGAACCGTAAAAACGCAACTTCAAGCCAAAATAGGCTTAAAGTTGCTCGATCAATTCTTATGTATCTTGTTGATTGTTAATAAAATGTTATCTATTTATATAGTTTATTCATTTATTTATTTATGAATCATTATTGAAATAGATATAAAGTCATACGTATAATTGTATAAAGGATTACTGAGATGGCCAAACGTTTAGTTTAGGAACTATAAATGAATTATAGTATACGTGACGCCATAACATAACAAGAACCAGAACCGGAACCGTATACTGAAAAAAAACGATTAGAGCCATGTCCGTCTGTCCGTCCGACCGTCTGTCCGTCCGTCCGTCCGTCCGTATGAACAAACAGATCTCACAGATGGTAAGAGATAGAGGTTTGGCATGTATGGGACAAATGCTTCTTATACTTGCAGGCAGATCAAGTTTATTTCCAATTTTTGCCACGCCCCCTCCCGCCCTCGCAATTTTGAAATAACGTCATATCTCCCACAGTTTTGTAGACAGATGATTAGTACCTTCCTATAAGCGGTTTCAAAGTTATAAACATAATATATAAGCAGTAATAAGTGAATCAGTGTGAATGAATCACACTTTTGACTTTATAAATAAATATATGGTAAAAAACGATATTAGTTGTTGGACCCTCTTTTGTTGTAGACTGGTAAGGATTGTCGTTCATTGTCTAACTGAATTTTTGAAAGAAACCCATTTTCTTTAAGGACTCAAGCGGATTTGTAATTTAGTTTATAAACTGAAACTGAACTGGTAGTTTGAGAAATTCCGTCTCTGCTCCTAAGGGCGCGAGCAGATTCGATATTTAAGTCAAGAACAGATAAAGGAAATGAATTAAACAATTATAATTTATCGTACTGAATTCACAACTTGACCTCTTGGCAGTATTTCTTCCCCACCAGATCTCCACCAAAACCCCACTATATCCTCACCAGATCTCCAACAGATCCCCACAAGCTCTCCAAAAGAGTCCCACCAGAGCCCACCAGATCCACACCAGATGCCCACCAGATCGCCACCATATCCCCAACAGATCCCTACCAGCACCCCATCAGATCTCTACAACTAATTCTCCACCAGAGCCCACCAGATCCCGACCATATCCCCACCAGATTCACACAAGATCTCCACCAGATCCCCCCTCGACGAATGCAGAGCGAAACGGCAAGGAGAGCGCACAATATTTACCCCCTCTTTTCCCCCACACGCACGAAGTCAGCATACTTCATGAATGAAAGAAATACAAAATGCAAGGACAAGCAAAAGAATCTGTCGCAAAGACAAAATATTTCAAGTAATAGTCCCCAATTCAGACGTCCGTAAAAGAGCTTCACTCTAAAGGCCTGTTCTGAGAAGCGCGAAAAATTTAGCACGCTAAATTGCACTTTATAAATTTTGCATCCACATAAATTTTTAGTGTGCCCATATATACGCCAAAGAGGCCAAATACAGAAACGGCCACACTGGTGGTCAGCTGTTTTGATTTGTTTACAAAGAAAATTTAAAAGATTTACCAAGTTGTATGCTGCGCAACAGGAACACAGATCTGTGGATGCCATCGCGTTGCACCAAATTTCGGTTCAAGGTGTTGGGCGAGGATCAAATTATTGCCCGTTTGACACAACAAAGCCGATCTGTTCGTGAAGTCGGACAACTACTTGGAGGATTATTTGCATGTTTGCCGTTTCGACGACAATAATTGTTTGGAGAAGTTTGTACAAGATATTAGCTAATCGGCCTACAGGTTGGGTGAGACGGAGCAGTTTGTGGAGCGCCCTGACGGATGCCAAGATATGCGACAAGATGGGGTTGATAGTTGTTTGACTGTGCATTTCTTTGCAGAAATGCTGCAGGAAGGTGGCTTGGAGTATCTGCAAATCATGGATTTGTGCTATGCCACCATTTTGGCTCTCACGTGAAACGCTACGCTAGAGATTAGAAAATATATTTTCAGTTTTCATAAAAAATTATTGTTTTATTTGCCGTAATTTCAAAATCCTCCTCCTCGGGTTCGGGTTTGACAGACACGCCCACACCCAGCTGGCACTGTTTTTAGTACATCCCTTTATTTGTGGCCCATAGCTTATAGTTTCCTTGCGGTTTAAACTTTCCGTCCGTTTCCTTCTGCCGGTTGTTTTTCCTCCATTATCGATTTATGATGTCATAATAAAGAGCTACAGCCAATTCCGCCAATGGCATCAGCTGTTCATTCAATCCACTCACGACCCACATTGCTATCGATACGTCAACTATCGATAGGCCCGTTGGGCATTTATTTAGCGCGTCTCAGAACACAGAAAAGTAAATTCAGCCGCGGAAACTTTCCACCACGGTTTTTTTATATGGAGTGCGTCATAAAAACTTATTTTCCGCGCTTCTGAGAACAGGCCTCAATAACAAAATGCCGGACCAGTCTGTTTAAAAATATTGCATCCTATGTTCTTAGACCATCATTTCAATGTAATGATAACCTTTGAACTAGGGACGTAAAAATATCGGCCACAAAAAGGAAGGATATTACTAGTATTACTAATATCACTAATATTCAAGAGAATACCTTTAGGAAACCTTCTTTTTTGTCCAAAAACCAAAAGAAAGTATTCACAAAAATATCGCGAAAAGTTATTCGATATCGATATTTCGACAACCCTACTTTAATAAGAAGACATAAAAAATTCTCTACTGATATAATAAGTCGATTCACACTTGTATTTGTATAAAAATAATCAGGGTAATATAAAAAGTTCTGTACGTTCAACAGGGCTGCAAATCGGTTCCAAACCAAAGCGAACACCTTTGTTTTGTGCCCTTGAACCGGACCGTAAGAGTGTGTTAAATAATGCTGTACCGAACCTTATAACGAAAAATAAAATGGTTCGGTTCGTTTCCTCTCAACTATACATGTTAACATCTGATATAGCTGAAGCTAACTTCGTCTGTACCGAAGTTCTGATACACTTGAAAAAGCTTGTCTCAACGGTTAGCGACTCAGACCAAACTTCGCAGATCAGCTTAAAAACATTCAATATTACCCATGACCGTGTTTGAGAGCGGTAATTTTGAGAACAAAACAGTTTTTCTCACTAAAACCCATTTTAAGATCGAAAATTTCTTTGGTAGCTACAAGAAGTAGTCATCCTATCCGGTCGGTTCCGACATATTAGCAGCGTGCAGTAAAAAGAAGACTCTGTGCAAAGTTTCAGCTCGATAACTCAGACGGACGGACAAAGCTAAATCGACTCAGCTCGGCATGCTGATCAAGAATATATATACTTTATGTGGTCGGAAATGATTACAAACTTCTAATACAAAACTATAATACACTTTTCAAGTGTATAAATATCAATTAACAAAACCGTTACATCGAATCTTCGGAGCCAACTCGAAAAATAGGCGGTGTTCATCATACCTCATTACCGGATCATCTTAAACAAAAAAGTCGATATGCGTTAGCAAAGGCGATATGTTTCCCGGGGAAATCACTAAGAGAGAGAAGCTTGGCTTGGCCCCTTTGGGGCTGTACAGCCAATTTTACATTTACAATCACTGAGAGTATTGTTAATTCCCTGGAAACAATATATTGTAGATGCAGCATACAACATGAAATAACACTATGAATATAAATCGTACGGAAGTTTTGCGCAGTTTCAGAGAGAAAATTAAAATTTAGCAGTCCTAACAAATATTTAGAATCGATTATTCCGCAAAAAAAGCTTGTGAGTGAATATCACTCCTTGACATATTTGGAGGTTTTGAATGGTAGGCTTTATCTGTCAGCATATTGGGACTTTAGTCGAGAAAATAACACTATGCAACAACATTAGACTTTTTCAGTAAACTCAGTAAAAGAGTTTGTGCAGATTCATATCTCTTTTAAAAAATAATGAAAATTTTAAACAATTTAGGCATTACGAAATAAAGTCACATCCAGCACATGTCTTAAAAATGGTATGTCTTCGGTAAAGAAAATCGTAGAGTTGTTTGCGGCGATTTAGTTTAAAGCTAAGAAATATTACTACACGATATTATCAATGACATTCAAAACAATCCACAGGACATGTATAGCACATTCACAAAATGCCCCTAAAAAGGTTTAAAATGTGCATTTTAGGCAACTTTAAGCCCAACTTACCAAAATTCGAGACGTGATGGACCATTTCAGCACGCGAAAATCATCGAGAATCACCACCAACCTTCAAAATACCAGACCTTGTTGCCTAGTGCAATTAGTATTATCTATTACTCCCG
This sequence comes from Lordiphosa stackelbergi, assembly GCA_018904235.1. Lineage (NCBI taxonomy): Eukaryota > Metazoa > Arthropoda > Insecta > Diptera > Drosophilidae > Lordiphosa > Lordiphosa stackelbergi. The sequence goes on from JAEIFU010000967.1 coordinate 56,817, forward strand.
ACAAGTGTAAATCAGCAGATCGGTCAGGCTGCCAGATATTCATTGCTAGTAAGTATATTACCATGATACAATTAACGCAAGGTAGTGCAAACACTTGTTCGATTTCGCATGCGCATAACTTGTGAGTCTGTGACATCATTTGTGAGAGTAGTATTGGGTCCAGACGAAAAGTATTAATTTTAATCAAGAAAATAATCAAATTTATCGGATAGTAGCTTTTTGTTTATTTGGCGGTAATCTATTACGAGTCGCCATTTTTTGTCTTCTGGGTTAGGCAGTTCTTTTTTGGGGAACTAGTTAAAGTGCGCTGTTGAATTCTGATACAGAAAGTTCTTCGATATTGTACATATTTTATTAATTTGTGAACTTATTTTTCGACTCTCTGTGACTGTGGGGGACTCTATAATTTTTACATATACTGATTCATCTCTTTTTCTTATCTATTGTTGATAAAAAACTTTGGTTGTTTTTGATTCGGTTTCTAGTCCGAACATGCCGACGCATTTGGAACATTATTCTGTCATTGTGGATTTAAACAAAGGAGGACAATTTTTGGATTTCTCTCCTTCTTCGGAATATGGAGTAAATATTTTCCAGTTCCAATGGTTTTGTTTTTACCTTATGAAGATTGACCATTACTGTCTTATTTGTTGTATTTAAGTGGTTTAGAACAGTGTTTAAATTGCTTACCACAATTTTTTTCTTTTCACAGCTTTGCCTTTTTTTAACTTTTCAATATGAACTCTTGCTTCAGCTTTTGCGAAATACAAAAGCAACATCAGAAGCCAGCACCCCAAACGATTTTTGATCCAAAGCAAGCAGCAGCAGCGGTCGTCACTTCATCAGTTTTGGTTTTCATTTTGCTGGTGATTCTGTTCCGTTCCGTAAGTCGACGCAGAAGCACGTGTTCGTTTTTAGAATTCGTCAGCAGCACATGAGCGACAGAAGTCTCCTACATCTCTTTTCTTCTTTTACATTTTGCATTTTGCACACACAACAAAGCATTTACCGTTATTCGTCTCGGCTCGGTTTAAGGAATCAATAACAACGCGCTAAAAAAAAACATTGTTGTTGCGTTACGTATGATTTTGTTGGTTCATAATTCCAAGAAATATTTCGTGGCGACAGCGATTTGTTGTGTGAGTAGAGAGAAATATCGCTCTGGGCAAAATGAACGGTTTCACATACAAAGTAAAATTATAAAAACTATTTTATATTTCGTATTACTATAGGTAATTAAAAAGTAAGAGCTTACGATTACATTTAATGCTCGTATATAATATTATATTTAGGGTTTTCACTTTAACTTGGTTATCAAGTAATCTGCTTAAAAATAAAATCTACAACAACAAAATGTAGTACCGAAAAATAATCTTAGATCACCAGCCCAGACCCAGGACATGAGATTAACGCTAACCTGCGCAGCTGGAACAGAAAGCCTACTTTAAAAATCTCATACATGAGAATTTGGTTGAGGAGATTCTGACCACAAGTTAAGACATTTTTAATCCATTTATTACACTGGAACAAAATGATTTGTATTTATTTTAGAATTAAATTTTTAATTTCGTTAAAAAAAAGTACTACAGCTCTTTGTGATTTGCAAAAAAAATGAAAAGAGGAAACTCCCGCGTTGACGATTTCGACCAAAATAAAGGACAAAAGATATAGTCGGACGAAGCCCTAAGACACGCGGATTTATCGCCGAACTATGACGGCCCATTTTCGTATCATAAACCGAAATCGAAATAAATAATCAAAAAACGAATCGAAGTTTTTCATTTTGAAAATAAGGCAAACCATGCCTTGTACTTATACCGCTACGTACCGGTATACCGAAATAAAAATCCGGGTACCGTTTCGAAACCGAAACCGAAATTCGTTGAACCGAAATAGCAAAAAAAATAAATACCGAAATTCGTTTCGGGATTAAGCCATGGTTTGAACGCCTATTTCATTTCATTTGTGTCGTTTCAAAAATTAAAAATTAATTTTTTGGGCTTTCACAATTATTAATTACACAATAAATATTAGCTTTGGGAATGCTGAGACCTACTTTTTTCTATTTTGCCATTTCGAGATAAAGGGCAAAGCCAAATAAACGTGGGAAAACTGCCACAGAAGATTTTTAAATATTTTAAATCAGGAATGGTAGCTATTATCTGGGAGGTTATGTACGCCAAATTTGAAGACAATAGGTCAATTGGTTGACGAGTAAATATTGTTTTTTATTTTTATACTCTGTACCGAAGGTACATAGAGTATAATAAGTTTGTGCAAAAGTATGTAACAGTGAGAAGGAATCATTTCCGACCCTATAAAGTATATATATTCTTGATCAGCATCAACAGCCGAGTCGATATAGCCATGTCCGTCTGTCCGTCCGTCTGTCCGTCCGTCCGTATGAACAAACAGATCTCAGAGATGGTAAGAGATAGAGGTTTGACATGTATGGGACAAATGCTTCTTATACTTGCAGGCAGATCAAGTTTATTTTCAATTATTTCCACTCCACTTATTTCCACTCGCGCCCCCGCAATTTGGAAAAAACGTCATATCTCCCACAGTTTTGTAGATAGATGATTAGTACCTTCTAGAGATAGTTATTCATTAGTAATATGTATCTATTTGCCGAAGAAATGATAAAGATCGGATGAGCGGTTCTCAAGTTATGATCAAATAACCCCCTCCCACCCACTTACAACCAACGCACAATCTTAGAGAGAGAGAGAGAAGAGAGAGAGAGAGGGAGAGAGAGAGAGAGGGGGAGAGAGAGAAATTTAGAGATGAGCGCAGCAGCAGCTCTTCATTTAGCTCCTACTCTAGGTACAGAGTATAAATATAGTCGGGCTTGACCGACTTTCTCACTTGTTTATTTGATATTTTACGAAAAGGTACCACATATTTTTAGTACAAAACCTGTATATTTTTATACACTTGAAGAGTGTATTATAATTTTGCCCAGAAGTGTGCAACGCATAGAAGGAATCATCTCCGACCACATCTATATATATAAATGTGTACGCCCGACTTATATGGTGACATATTATCAACGCACAGCCCAAACGGCTTATTCTACAGGTTTGAGATTTGGCATAGACCTTCGTTTAGTTATGCAGGCGCGTATAAGAAAAAACATTTGGACAATTTTTCACCAATCTTCTGAAAAGGCCAATTAAAGGTTTGTATGGGGTCATAACGGTTGCTCCGCTCAGGCAATGTTGTGGAAAAGTTGGTTCGCTGAGAACGCGAGAGAGAGTGAGAGCGCGCTGAGTGCATGTATATGTATGTGTGTGTTTTTTTTTTGCACAAAATTGGGCCTCATGCATTGAATCTTATGGCACATACAAAACACATCGATAGCTTTTACAATATATTGACCGTATATATCACAATATAGTAGATAAAATTTCACAAAGCTAGAAGCCAAAAATTGTGTGTGTGTTTTTTCTGTCATATGCAGACACAGCCGTCTTTTGTTACAGGTGAGATCGGAAAAGTGATGGCACACATGTCGTGAGCAGTTTTCTTAAAATTAGTTGTCTCCTTACCTTATTTGCGAGTCTTTGTTAATAAACTAGGCTGTGAGTTGATAATCTTAGATATTTATATCGATTGAAACTCCTAAAAATTCATAACATTTCGCAGTGAAGTGTGTTTGAAGGATAAAAAAAAGTATTGCCAAAACAGCTTATTTTTCAATTAAACTTTTTGCAGTTAAAAATCAGAGGGCAACGGGAATTGTGACCTTTATTAGAAGTATTTTTATTTTTTTTTCGATTTTAAATAAGAAATGTTTTTGCTTCTAATATTTTCTATTTTTAAGAAATTTATTTACCTTGTTTTGGTTGCCGCATAATAAAGACACATAGGTACACATGTTTAAATAGTTACATAAATCATATAAATAAAATGTCCCTTGACCATAAATTCACTACGGGACGGGATAGAATTTAATATTATATGTGTAAAGGCCACTGCATTTTCCACGCTTTACTTAATCCTCCTTTTCCAAATTGATTTAGTTTAATCAACCGTAAATTCGAAAATGTCTTAAAATTAATCATACAAATGTTCGGTCGAAAAATGGGTTTTAGTGAGAAAAACTGGTTTGTTCTCAATATTATCGCTCTCAAAACGGTCATGGCTTTGCCTTTCTCGTTTTCTCTTAAAGGTAGAAATAAAATATATAAAAAGTAAAAAAAAAAGTTTTAAATAAATTTTTTTTATTTTAAAAATTAAAAAACTAAAATTTTTTTTTAATTTCAAAGAGATTGCACATTTTTTAAAGATTGGAATACAAGATACAAAAATAAATTTAAAAAAAGTTTTTAACAATTTTTAATGAAGCAGGAGCAGACAATCTGGTTCGGGTTGCCACCATTAAAACGTCATCCGGCGTGTATAAACGCTCTGTTTCTAAAATATGCCGACTGCCTATATCAAGATTTATCGAGCCTGATCCGAAAACTTCCGATTACCCAAATTAGTACCTTTGATCGCACATTTATATGCCACAATGAACACTTTCTCTTTTCAGTAGAGCAACAGGATAGCAGCGATCGATTGATTTGAATACTGGTCCCAGTATTGGGGGCGGCATGTACGAGTTTTAAGCTTTGAGGGACAAACGACAAGTCGGCGAATTGAAAGCTCTTCTCCACACGCACTTACTCCGGATCAAATGGTTAATAGCCAAAGCGAACGAGTCTGGATCTGAACGTCATCGAGTGCAGTTGCGTGCTGTTCGCGAGCATATAATCGTTTTGCCCTTTTCTATTTTGTATAATTAATATATTTTTTTGCACTCTGTTAATAAAGTGAAATTGAAGTCTGTAATTAGTCACTCCGAATTGGCTTATTGAACAATATTGAAGGAAAGTCCCCCGCGCAGATTTTGCTCATCTATGAAGCTGGCAGAAGGCGAGTTTCACAACAGTTCCGGTTCCGGTACCTTTTTATTTCGGTATCGTACCGGTACGTACCGGAATGGACCGTTAAAACCAACGGAAATTTTAAAACTTAAGTCCAAACAAAGTGGGTAAGCAGCAGTACACATGTATGTGTATATAAATTATCAATTCCATTTGCGTGTGTTTGCCATAAAAATTATACATGTTTGAATTCATAAGATGATTAAAATAATATTTTATTAACAATGTCTTTACCAAATTTACTTAAAATAAAAAATAAAAATAGTGGGCAGCTAACTTCGGCTCGACCGAAGTTTATATACCCTTGGAACATGATATATGCCTGCCAGTTTTTTATATGGCAGCTATAAGATATATTTATCCGATTTTGATCAAACTCTCCAAAATTATGTTGAAACAGATAATATTCATAACTCGAAAGTATAAAGATGCTACCATTGAAAACAAAAAGGATCGTTTTTTCACTAGAACTTCTTTTTCAACCGATCGTTCCTATGGCAGCTATATGCTATAGTCATCCGATCCGGCCGGTTCCGACAAATGTGCAGCGTATTTGTACCAAAAGACTTCGTGCAAAGTTAAGATGCGGACATGGCTATATCAACTCAGCTCGTCATGCTGATTAAGAATGCTTCCTTTTGTGCGTTACAAACATCTGGACAATTTTAATATAAGCGCTATACGCTTATTTGTCGAATTTTCTGACCACCATTTAAGTACATTATCTGTATTTTGTAAACGATTTAAGCTCAGGAAAACGTTGATTGATGCCATTAAACTGTTTTGTGAAAATACCAAAGTATTTGTACTGTCCTGTTTCTTTTCATATCAATTCATATATAAATCGTCTTCATCTCCACTTTCAGACAAAGTAGTTGGGTCAGAGCTGCTTTCCTCATTTGTTTGCAATTGGGCAGAAGTGGATAAAGTTCTTGAATATACATCAGTCAAAGCAGTTACACATGAACTTTTCTGTTCAGAGGTTACCATGACATTAAAGTGAGGGTCTAAGAAAATTCCACATAGGAATGCATTATTTTCAAACAGACTGGTCTCGCGATTTTCTATTTCACTGAACAAAAGTTTTGCTAAGCCGGATCCTTTTTTATTTGAAGCTAACAATTGAGCCATATTGCTTAAAAATCCGCAAAACCTGCTCGTTTCGCAGTCTAGTGGTCTTTCGGTTCTAACAATAACGGCTCTCGGATACCGGTATACAAAAAATAAAAAATATCGGTTCCGGTTCGGGTTCCGGTTCTGAGTTTCAATCGGTTCTTTTTTGGTATACGGTTCCGGTTTGATTCCCTTGTTTCGACACAATTTTGGAAAGTTAGATCAAAATCGGATGAATATGTCGTATAGCTTCCACATAACAAACTGGCAGGCATATATCATGCTCCAAGGGTATATAAACTTCGGTCGAGCCGAAGTTAGCTTCCCTCTATTTTTACACACTTGAAAAGTGTATTATAATTTTGCCCAGAAGTTTGCAACGCATAGAAGGAATCATCTCCGACCACATAAAGTATATACATATATTCTTAATCAGCATGACGAGCTGAGTCGATTAAGCTTTGTCCGTCCGTCTGTCTGTTTCTACGCGAACTAGTCCCTCAGTTTTGGAGCTATCGAGCTGAAACTTTGCACAGAGTCTTCATTTTACTGCACGCTGCTAATACAAGGTGGCGCAAAAGAAGTCACCCTATTGGAAGATGCTCTCATTTTTGCAAATGGCCGCCAATGTCAAATCTGTTTTGACATTTGTGGACTAGACAGATACAGAATACAAGTGAATAAGCCATGGAGCGATACACTCCCCAAAAACGCGGAATAATTGTGTCTATACGATTTTTCGACCAAAATCATAATGAGCGATGAGACTCATTTTCACCTCAGCGGGTATGTGAACAAGCAAAATTATCGCTTCTGGGGAACCGAAAATCCGCGAGTGATGCACGAGGAGACCTTGGAAGCCCTCAAGGAAAATATCCAACACGAATGCGAGAATTTATCGCCCGAAACGCTCGCCGAAGTGATGGAAAATGCCATAAAACGAGCCCGTATGGCAATCAATTGTGACGGCGCCCATTTGTCCGATATCATCTTCTCGACTTAACGCAATTAATTCTAAAGGTCTAAATAAACATAATCAAAAAACAGAATCGAAGTTTTTCATTTAGAAAAAAATAAGAGCCAAACAACATCGGATGACTTCTTTTGCGCCACCTTGTTTGTCGGAACCGACCGGATCGGATGACTACTTCTTGTAGCTGTCATCCAAATGTTCGGTCGAAAAATGGGTTTTAGTGAGAAAAACTGTTTTGTTCTCCATATTACCGCTCTCAAACATGGTCATGGCTTTGCCTTTCTCGTTTTCTCTTAAAGGAAGGAATAAAAAATATAAAAAAAAAAAAAAGAATTAAATAAATTTTTTTATTTTAAAAATAAAAAACTAAAATTTTTTTTAATTTCAAAGAGATTGCACATATTTTAAAGATTGCAATACAAGAACAAAAATAAATTAAAAAAAATTTTTTAAAATTTTTTTAAGAATTTTTTGAAAAATTAAAAATAAAATTTCCCTTTTTTTTCTTTTTTTTCTTTTTTTCTTTCTTTCTCCTTTCTTCTTTTTTCTTTCCCCTCTTTTCTTTTGTTTTTCCCCTCTTTTTTTTTCCTTTCTCCCCCCTTTTTTTCTCTTTCTTCTTTTTTGTTTTTCAATTTTTTTTTTTTTTTTTTTCTTCCTTTTCCCCTTTTTTTTTTTTCCCTTTCTTCCCCTTTTTTTTTTTCTTCTTTTTTTTTTTTTTCTCCTTATTTACAAAACTTCAAAAAGATTGCCTTGCATTGAGAGCTTTTTCTGAAAACTCGTACATACATACGTACATCTGGGCTGTAGGGCGGTTGCGGGTGCGTTGAAATGCCGGCCTTGGTCAGGTAGCTGTTCATAAGAAAGGCAGTGTGAGCCGCAATTTCTGGTCGTCAGTGAACAGTTTTAAGACCATCTTTGCGCACACCTTGCGCATGCTCAAATGCTCCGTCACAATGTCATGAACCACATATTTTGCTAAATTTAACATCTGGCCAATTAAACGAATACTTAGTCGACGGACTGAGTTCAAAACTTTGCGCACACGAGTCACATTGTCGGTGTTTGTCGAAGTCAAAGGTCTTCCAGCACGGTCTTCATCGGCAACCTCTTCCCGGCCCTCCAAAACACAATACTTCTTGCTAAATCAACATCTGGGTAAGCCTGACTGATCAGATCAAACGTCTCTGTCGTAGATTTAAAGAGTTTCACACAGAATTTAATAGCGTACCTCTCGCCGGCTTGCAATGCTCACAAACACGTCGCGGGAAAATGCCTGTCCTGACCCTCCAGGTGCTCGGAGACAACTGACCAGCCGCTCGTTCGTTAGCTAGAAACACCGTTTACCGAATCCAGTCAGAAGACTCTGTGCAAAGTTTCAGCTCGATAGCTCCAAAACTGAGGGACTAGTTCGCGTAGAAACAGACAGACGGACGGACAAAGCTTAATCGACTCAGCTCGTCATGCTGATTAAGAATATATGTATATACTTTATGTGGTCGGAGATGATTCCTTCTATGCGTTGCAAACTTCTGGGCAAAATTATAATACACTTTTCAAGTGTATAAAAATAGAGGGAAGCTAACTTCGGCTCGACCGAAGTTTATATACCCTTGGAGCATGATAGTTTGTTATGTGGAAGCTATACGACATATTCATCCGATTTTGATCTAACTTTCCAAAATTGTGTCGAAACAAGGGAATCAAACCGGAACCGTATACCAAAAAGAACCGATTGAAACTCAGAACCGGAACCCGAACCGGAACCGATATTTTTTATTTTTTGTATACCGGTATCCGAGAGCCGTTATTGTTAGAACCGAAAGACCACTAGACTGCGAAACGAGCAGATTTTGCGGATTTTTAAGCAATATGGCTCAATTGTTAGCTTCAAATAAAAAAGATTCTGGCTTAGCGAAACTTTTGTTCAGTGAAATAGAAAATCGCGAGACCAGTCTGTTTGAAAATAATGCATTCCTATGTGGAATTTTCTTAGACCCTCACTTTAATGTCATGGTAACCTCTGAACAGAAAAGTTCATGTGTAACTGCTTTGACTGATGTATATTCAAGAACTTTATCCACTTCTGCCCAATTGCAAACAAATGAGGAAAGCAGCTCTGACCCAACTACTTTGTCTGAAAGTGGAGATGAAGACGATTTATATATGAATTGATATGAAAAGAAACAGGACAGTACAAATACTTTGGTATTTTCACAAAACAGTTTAATGGCATCAATCAACGTTTTCCTGAGCTTAAAACGTTTACAAAATAAAGATAATGTACTTAAATGGTGGTCAGAAAATTCGACAAATAAGCGTATAGCGCTTATATTAAAATTGTCCAGATGTTTGTAACGCACAAAAGGAAGCATTCTTAATCAGCATGACGAGCTGAGTTGATATAGCCATGTCCGCATCTTAACTTTGCACGAAGTCTTTTGGTACAAATACGCTGCACATTTGTCGGAACTGGCCGGATCGGATCACTATAGCATATAGCTGAAAAAAATTTTTTGTTTTCAATGCTATCGTTCCCAAACTCGTTACTGATCAATATTATATGCTAACACACAATTCTGTCAAATTTGATCCAAATCAGAAGACTATAGCATATAGCTGCCATAGGAACGATCCTTTTTGTTTTCAATGGTAGCATCTTTATACTTTCGAGTTATGAATATTATCTGTTTCAACATAATTTTGGAGAGTTTGATCAAAATCGGATGAATATATCGTATAGCTGCCATATAAAAAACTGGCAGGCATATATCATGCTCCAAGGGTATATAAACTTCGGTCGAGCCGAAGTTAGCTGCCCACTATTTTTATTTTTTTATTTTAAGTAAATTTGGTAAAGACATTGTTAATAAAATATTATTTTAATCATCTTATGAATACAAACATGTATAATTTTTATGGCAAACACACGCAAATGGAATAGTTAATTTATATACACATACATGTGTACTGCTGCTTACCCACTTTGTTTGGACTTAAGTTTTAAAATTTCCGTTGGTTTTAACGGTCCATTCCGGTACGTACCGGTACGATACCGAAATAAAAAAATACCGGAACCGGAACTGTTGTGAAACTCGCCTTCTGCCAGCTTCATAGATGAGCAAAATCTGCGCGGGGGACTTTCCTTCAATATTGTTCAATAAGCCAATTCGGAGTGACTAATTACAGACTTCAATTTCAATTTATTAACAGAGTGCAAAAAAAATATATTAATTATACAAAATAGAAAAGGGCAAAACGATTATATGCTCGCGAACAGCACGCAACTGCACTCGATGACGTTCAGATCCAGACTCGTTCGCTTTGGCTATTAACCATTTGATCCGGAGTAAGTGCGTGTGGAGAAGAGCTTTCAATTCGCCGACTTGTCGTTTGTCCCTCAAAGCTTAAAACTCGTACATGCCGCCCCCAATACTGGGACCAGTATTCAAATCAATCGATCGCTGCTATCCTGTTGCTCTACTGAAAAGAGAAAGTGTTCATTGTGGCATATAAATGTGCGATCAAAGGTACTAATTTGGGTAATCGGAAGTTTTCGGATCAGGCTCGATAAATCTTGATATAGGCAGTCGGCATATTTTAGAAACAGAGCGTTTATACACGCCGGATGACGTTTTAATGGTGGCAACCCGAACCAGATTGTCTGCTCCCCCTTCATTTAAAATTGTTAACAACTTTTTTTTTAATTTATTTTTGTATCTTGTATTCCAATCTTTAAAAAATGTGCAATCTCTTTGAAATTAAAAAAAAATTTAGTTTTTTAATTTTTAAAATAAAAAAAATTTATTTAAAACTTTTTTTTTTACTTCTTTATATTTTTTATTTCTACCTTTAAGAGAAAACGAGAAAGGCAAAGCCATGACCGTTTTGAGAGCGATAATATTGAGAACAAACCAGTTTTTCTCACTAAAACCCATTTTTCGACCGAACATTTGTATGACAGCTACAAGAAGTAGTCATCCGATCCGATCGGTTCCGACATATTAGCAGCGTGCAGTAAAATGAAGGGACCTCTGAAGCCTACAAAGCCAAACTCGCCCAACTGCTCAGGGATACCTCCCCATCTTCTTCCGATATATGCGAACAGTGGAATCGTATATCACACTCCATGAGTACTGCTGCCAAGGAGATACTCGGGTACTCCGAGTCCCCTCGAAGGCGGTCTTGGTACGATGAGGAGTGCCGACTTGCTACTGCAGAAAAAGACGCAGCCTACAGGAGAACTCTGCAGTCGGGAGCAACGCGGGCTGTTAAGGAGCGATATCGGGAGAAAAAGAAAGAGAAGAAGCGCCTCTTTAGAAGGAAAAAGAGCGAGCAGGAAAGGCGCATGCGCGAGGAAGTCGAGATGTTATTCGGCATGAGTGAGACTCGAAAATTTTACCAAAAAATTAAGCAACTAACAGAAGGTTTTAAGCCCAGAGTCGCACAATGCAAAGACGAACACGGGAATCTGGTCACCGATCCGCAAGTGGCGCTTAACAAATGGAGAAGCTACTTCTCCAACCTACTGGGAGGCGATGACGAACATGATGCCGCCTCTAGAGAAGTAGCGATGCCACCAATCGACAACATAGAGATAGACCCGCCGACCCAACAGGAAGTCTGCTTAGCCATACAAAGGCTAAAGAACAATAAATCACCTGGCGCTGATGAGCTGCCCGCTGAATTGTTCAAGGCTGGAGGGGAAGAATTGGTAAGGTGCATGCACCAACTTCTTTGCCGTATATGGGTTGACGAAAGCATGCCCGACGATTGGAATTTAAGTGTTCTATGCCCAATCTTTAAAAAAGGAGACCCTGCAGTTTGCGCCAACTACCGCGGGATCAGTCTCCTTCCCATTGCATATAAGGTTCTGTCGCGCATTATTTGTGAACGTCTTAAGCCGCTTATTAACACACTGATTGGACCTTATCAGTGTGGCTTTAGACCTGGTAAATCCACCACAGACCAGATATTCACGTTACGACAAATCCTGGAGAAGACCTATGAGAGAGGCATCAACACACACCATCTATTTGTTGATTATAAATCAGCCTTCGACACGCCGATAAGGTCAAGGTTTTTTGAAGCCTTGTCTACCCTTGGTATACCAGCAAAGTACGTTCGTCTTTGCATGATGACGTTGAGAAGTACACAAAGCTCCGTCAAAATAGGAAAGAACCTTTCCGAACCATTTGATACCAAGAGAGGTTTTAGGCAGGGCGATACCTTATCGTGTGACTTCTTCAATCTACTGATGGAATATATACTGCGCCGGTGCCCACATGCCAACAGAACGGGCGCCTTTATTTATAAAGATCTAATGCTACTCGCATATGCCGATGATATCGACATCATCGGCAAAAACGAACGGGCGGTAAGCAGGGCGTTTTCAGAGATTGAGAGGCAGTCAGAACTGATGGGTTTAGCGGTAAATGAGGACAAGACGAAATACCTTGTATCCGCGGACAAAAAGTCCTTGCGTCTTGGACAATTTGTTACAATGGGAGAATACAACTTTAAAGTTGTTGAGGATTTTGTTTACCTCGGAACGACGATAACCAGCGACAACAACATCAGTCTGGAAATCCGACGAAGGATCACTCTTGCAAACCGATGCTTCTACGGGCTAAGTAGAGAGCTCAAGAGCAGAGACCTCAAGCGAAGAACAAAATTAGCCCTATACAAGTCGCTAATCATCCCAGTCCTGCAATACGGCGCAGAAGCATGGACAATGACAGCAGCGGATGAAGCGGCGATTGGCGTGTTTGAACGAAAGATTCTTCGGAGGATTTATGGACCTATAAAAGTTGGCGATGTTTTCCGCATTCGAAATAATGACGAACTGTATGAGCTCTATGGGGACACCTGTCTGGTCAAGCGCATAAAGCAACAGCGGCTGCGCTGGTTAGGACATGTCACCAGGATGGACGAAGAAGCTCCAGTAAGGAAAGCTTATTATTCGAAGGCGGCTGATTACGGAGGAAGAGGCAGGCGGGGGAGACCTCGACTAAGGTGGGATAACCAGGTTCGGGCAGACCTTGCCAAGCTTGGTTTGACCAATTGGTCCCAGCTCGCACGGAGCAGAAGCGACTGGCGGATATTGTTGGCAGCGGCCGAGACCGTCGAACGGTTGTGATGCATGCATCGGGCCAATCAAGAAGAAGAAGAAGAAGAAGTAAAATGAAGACTCTGTGCAAAGTTTCAGCTCGATAGCTCCAAAACTGAGGGACTATTTCGCGTAGAAACAGACAGACGGACGGACAGACAGATGGACGGACAAAGCTTAATCGACTCAGCTCGTCATGCTGATCAAGAATATATATAGTTTATGTGGTCGGAGATGATTCCTTCTATGCAAACTTCTGGGCAAAATTATAATACACTTTCCAAGTGTATAAAAACAGATTGCGATTATCTCATTTGCTTTGGAAGATATTAATGTCGACGCGCTAGAATGGCCGTTTCGCCCACTGTGCGCAGCTCCAGTTTCTGAGCGGTTTAGTCAGTTTGAGCATTGTGTAGGAAAGCCTTCGATAATTATCGATTAAAGGTCGATTAATAATCGATATCGATCTGAGGCGACAACATGTAACTATTAAAATTAAAGAACCAGCCGTTATTTCACAGCTTTGTTTACTCGAAATTTATTTACTCTAAAATTTCTTGTTTTAGCGAAGACATTGTTCGACTAAAAAGGCTATATCTTCTAAAGAATTTCGAATGTCAAAAAATCCTTTTAGGGCGATATTCTTAACTATCCATTCTATAAAAAAATGCAACAAAAAAAATCGAAAAACAAATTTTGCATATGGAGAATACCCCTTTAAGAACTTTAAGTTTGGTTTCATACGCAATTAATTTGATTAAATATGGCCAGAAAGTTGCTCAATTCGGACCAATTGGCTGTGTGAACTTAGCTATAGACCAGAGATGGGCGCGTCGCGACGATCCTATGCACACGAGGCAGCGCGCTGCCTTGTGTGCATAGTCCCGCTGCCGCGGCCGACTGCACAAAATCACACGTACGCTATAAGCATTGAAAGCTATTTGTGCTTGTATGTGCTTGTGTGCGTGTGAAAAGTGTGACGATATGTGTGCATGCCCATTAGAGCGGTGCCCAAACCGTCAAAATGGAAAAAAGAAGGTCTCAGCATTCCCAAAGTTAATATTTGTTTATAATTAATAACTTGAAAACAAAAAATGTTATTTTTTTTTTAATGGGCGGACGGGTTTAAAGTTTTAAAAAACATTAATCATACACACGTTCACCAAATACAATTTTTACACAAGTTCTTTAATTTCTGTCATTGTTTGAAATTCATGAGATCTAAATTTGTGAAAAATATTTACAAATTTAACAGTTATAAATAAAATCATCGCCGACTATTTATAACTGAAAAAAAATGATAATAGGCAACACTGCGTATGAGTTATTTACAAAAACTTTAGACGACATTCGCGCCGGTTAAAACTCGACTTTTTTTAACTTTTGTTTTTATATACGCTAATTTTTACATGAAAAGTTTGGGGGGATATACATGGGGACCGCTCTAATGCCCATCTCTGCTATAGACCTATTGCTTAACCTCCTCTGCGTTTTTCTCGCCTTTAAAACCCTGGCTTGAAACTCGGTTTGTAAGGATAGAATACGAAATAGTTTAAAATGTGATTTTCCGAAGTTGGAAAATTTGACCTGACGGTCGGAAAATTCCCGGAAAATTCTGCATGCACATTGACTATTTTTCATCCGATTGGCTTGAAACTCGGTTTGTAAGGACAGAGTACGAATTAATTAAAAATGTGATTTTCAATGTCGGAAAATCCGCCCCAGGCGTGAAAATGCCCGGAAAATTGTACATGCAAAATAACTATTTTCCATCCGATTGACTTGAAACTCAGTTTGTACGGTCAAAATGAAAATTTATTTGTGATTTAATTTTCCCATGCTGGAAGTAACGCCGGGATGCTCACTGGGAAGTGATTGGTATGTGAGTGGATTGTTGTTTTAGAAGTGGGTGGAAAGTGGGTGGTAAGTGATGTGAAGTGGGCGGGATGTGGGCGGAAAGTGGGTGGGAAGTGAGTGGGAACTGGGGGAAATCGGGAGTAAAGTGGGTGGGATGTGGGTGGACGGTAGGTGGAAAGTGGATGGGATGTGGGCAGGAAGTGGGAGGGGGATTTGGGCGGGAAGTGGGAGGGATGTGGGCGTGAAGTGGGAGGGAACTGGGAGGGATGTGGGCGGGATGGTGGCGAAAAGTGAGTGGGAACTGGGTGGAATGGGATGAAGAGTGGATGGGAGGGATGGGGTGGAAGTTGGAGGGAAAACCCATCAGCAAAGAGCATACTGTTAAAGGCGCAGTGAAGCGCGTGGGGGTATTTGCTAGTCTATATATATAAAAGAGTTCAACCTGACTAACTGACTGACTGACTCGCACAGCCAAAGCCAGAAAAGATAGGAAGATGAGAATTTCACAGTAGTTTTATCTTATGCTGAAAGTGAGTACTAAGAACGGATTTTGGAGAATTCTGTCGGGAAATGTGGAAAATTCGCGGAAAACTGTTGTAGGAAACTTTTTTGTTTTTCATCCGATCAAGTTCAAACCCATTTTCAAAGACCTATATAAAAATTCAACAACAACTGCATACCAATCTTCCGGAAAATTTACCTCCGCTGGGTGGTCAAGGTTGTTTGGGAAAACCTTTGATTGCCAACGATTAGCTCCAAACTCATTTTCAAAATTACACATAACAAAACATAAATTAAGTGACTTTCAAATTTTGGAAAATCTATAGCCAAAGTCGGAAAATTCATGGAAAACAGTTGTATGAAACTTTTTTGTTTATTATCCGATCAGATTCAACCTCATTTTCAAAGATCTTTATGAAAATTTAACAATACCTGTGTTTCAATTTTCCGGAAAATCCCGCCCGGAAATCGGAAAAGTGTCGGAAGAGTCTGTATGGTAAAAATTTATTTTTCATCCGATTGACTTGAAACTTGGTTTGCAAGCATAGTACGCAAAATATTCGACACAAGTTTTCCCAATTTTGGAAAACTCCCCCACGAGGAAATTGGCCGGAAAATTCTGCATGAAGAAAACTATTTTCCACTTGATTGACTTGAATCTTGGTTTGTTAGAATAGTAAATGAAATAAATTGAGATGTGATTTTTCGATGATGGAAAAATTGACCCAACGGCCGAAAATTCCTGGAAAACTTTGCATGAAAAAAAACTATTTTTCACCCGATTGACTTGAAACTCGGTTTCTAGGGATGGAATACTAAATAATTAGTAATTGCATTTTCCGCTGTTGGAAATACCGGCGGGATGCCCACTGGGAAGGGAATAGTGGGAGAATAGGTGGGTGGGATGTAAGCGGGAAGTGGGTGGAAAGTAGGTGGGAAACGGGTGGAAGTTGTTTAAGAAGTGAATGGGGAGTGGGTGGGGTGGGATGGGGGCGGGAAGTGGGTGGGATGTGGGTGGGATGTAGGTGGGAAGTGGATGGGATGTGGGCGTGATGTGGGCGGTAAGTGGGAGGGAAGTGGGAGGGATGTGGAGGGATGGGGGTGGGATGTGGGCGGGAAGTGGGTGGGATGTGGGTGGGATGTGAAGGGGAAGTTTGTGGAAAGTAAGTGGGAACTGGGGGAAGTGGGTGGGTGGGAATTGGGTGTAGAGTGGGTGGGATGTGGGAGGGATGGGGGTGGGATGTAGGTGGAAAGTGAAAACCCGAAGTAGTAAAACGTTGACTCAAGCCTATAATCATGTAATTCCGTTTTAAAAGGAAAGATCTTTGTTTGTTTAATTTGAATAGTGGTGGGTTTTATTCTTGTTTTCTGTTTTAACGTTTATTGGTTTTTAAAGTATTGATGTTTTTAATAATTTGTTTGACTTACGCGCGTCTCTTCGACAGTTCAATCGGTAGTGAAAACAGCTTGCTGCCGAAAGGGAGAAGTAGAGAGCGAAGGAGGAGTGTGCCTAAAACGTGGTTATGCAGTTATTGCAACGAATGTACAATGGGACATTCGTGAAAAATTGTGATAAAATACGGTGGCACAAATCATACTTCACTCTATGTAGTATGTATGATTCGATTTCTGGGCAGAAACAAATTTAGAGATTATTTTTAAATTTGGTAAATATTTGACTCTCACGATTGACTTTAAACTGATTCTGATATTGGTTCTATACTGTTAAAGGCGCAGCGAAGCGCGACGGGCTTTTTGCTAGTAAATTTATAAAAAAATAAATTGGCCAATTCAAACGTTTGTACGAAAACCGAAGTGGAATTGAGAACAGACCTGTATATCTCATCTGAGTATAGGCCATTATGCTTTTTATGTTTCTCTTATTGAGAAAAACTTTGAAAGTAAGTGTTCTGAGTTAACATATAATATTTTTTTGAACTAAGATTTTTAGAACCCTCCATCATGGTAATATAGAGAGCCCTGTTACAGATTGCTTTAAATTTATACTTTTACTTAGTAGGGATTAAGTCGGGATTCACATGATGAAGCAAACTTCATGAAGTTTTTAAAGCAGGCTTAAAAGTCAAAGGAATTCTACTAGATTTGATGAACAAAATGTATAGAACCACTCGTGTATGTCTCGCCTACTAAAAAAATTCATGAAGTTTTCACGATGAAGCAAACTTCATGAAGTTTAGTTCTCAAAAGCGATGAATATGAATCCTACAATCTGGGCTTAAAGGGTCCCATTGGGTCACATAAATTCTTATTGCTATTCCGAAAAACAAAATACAAAGAAATTCAAACACTCGCCAACACTCAACGTCAATAAAGAGGTTAATAGACAAACAGCTCTATGGTCTCCAACCCATTTAAGGTTTTTTTATTTGCTTAAACGTTCTATTAGGGTCTTATAAACATCCTGTAAAACTTTCAAGCAGATCCGAAAAAAGGTTTTACAGAAATAATTAAAAACAATAAATTAAATTTTTTATTATTTCATCGAAAACAGATGTCGAAACTTTAAATGTGATTATCTCGGAACCACTTTTTCCAAAATGGTTGTAAAAATTTAAAGTACCTGTTGACCGATTTTCAAATAGAACCATAACAGTGGGATAAAAATAGATTTTCGAAATTTTGACTTTGAAACCCCATAACTCCAACATTTATTAACTGATCAAAATTATCCTAGTTCACACCAGAATTACAACAATTCTTAACAAAGCCTCGTCTTCAGTTTTAAATTCAGATCATCCGTTCTCGAAAAAATGTTTGCAACCATGGGCCCATGTTTTACATTTTTTGTTAACTTTGAACAGAAATACAACGAAAACCGAAAAATCAACAACAAAAATATCTAAATTTAACTTAACCGATTACCTATCGAATGCAAAAAAGCGCTTGTTAATATCACTTATAGTTTTAGTGTAATTTCATTTTTTGTAAACCCTTAAATAATGACCCCTGAAGGTATACAGTACCCTTACACGAGGTGTCAGCCTTGGAGTGTGGCCAGAACTACCCAGAAGTGATCTTCAGATCTTAATTCAGAGTAGCTTTCCCACCAATCTTTTGCTAAAGGGCTAAACACTTTTCAATTTCCAACTCAGTCCGTCCTGCGAACATCAATCTATATTTCTTATACTTTATGAACACTACAAGCTTTGGCGCAGCGGAGATAATGAATAACAGTGGGATTTGATGTTGACGTTTAGGTAAAAAATGTTTATTGGCAAACTTGTATTGTGTTGCTTAGTGTTGTTTTAAACATAGATGCTTGAAATTTCTGTTTTATTTGTATAATCGTTAGAACCAGATTTAAGTAGTTGAGTCAACTAGCCAATAACAGCATCTTTGATTAAATTTACTTCAGATGTAAATGCAACAGAAATTTACAGCGACACATTTTATTTGTCCAGAGCCGTGTTGGTCTTAATTGCGATAACACATTCCTCTCCACATGCTTTAAGAACAGTGCACTGAAAATATAAATAAAACGGTCAGTTAGATGAAACATCAACGCATATTTTAGTTTTGTATAATTTCACAAACTTACCAGCAAATCCTTGCCATTTTCAAAGTCGCTACGCAGTTGACCACCTAAATCACCGTCGGGAACTTTCAAATCTTCACGTATATCACCATTATCGCTCATTAATGTTAGGTAGGAATCATCGGATACGTCAGTTAACTGGTAATCTTCCCTTTTAACATGGGGAACATCCATGTTATGAGTAGATGGACATATATCTTCATATCTGCAATGATAATAGAAGAAGAATTCGTGAACATTAAAAAATAATATAAATGATAAAATAACACTGTTCTACAGCGAAAAGTATCCAGAGAATCTTCAACTAATTCCTGCGAATTATCATAACAAAAACGAAATAAGTGGCTTGATAAAGCGCAATGTCGATCGATTATTTTAAGTTCGTGAGATATCTAAAGCCGCAAAGATATTAATAGAATCACCAAATATAACCATCTTTCACAAAAAGTTCGATTTGGAAAGGGTAACAAAGTGCATCATCGTTTTAGCAGAAAAGAAAATGGATGAAACCTGAATAATACATCACTACAGCCCAATCGATCTTCAGCTGAATGCTTTGAAGTTGACGGAAGTTGTTCCAAGCGACAAAAATACGCGCCCAACAGCTGGCAACGCTATGGCGTCAGTATATTAAGATGCTCAGGATAAGGTAAGGATTTAAAGATACAAAACTCCACCAAAAGCTCCATTACAAACCAGTCCTTGTATACCCTTGCAGCAGGTATATTGACATGTTTGAAACGCATAGAACCGACCACATAATGTTTATATATTCTTGATTAGCATGACGAGCTGAGTTGATATAACCGCGATTTAGGCAGGCTGACGATGCTGCTAAGTTGAGATCGAACACTTCTCACGAAACTTGTGGAAGATTTGTACGAGTTTGTTCTCAATTAAGTCTCATTTCGTGTAAAGTTTAGTAATGCGATTTGAATTTTTAATGTTATAAGTTTATCTGTCGTTACTAGACCAAGACTCTCCTTAGATACGAACTTAATCCTCTTGGCGGTTTCAATTGCTCAAAAATCCTTCAACTGCATATCTAATAGCATTAGATATGATCGAAGGTTTGCCATATAAAGTGAGAAGCACCTTAAAGTATATTGGAATAACTGGAAGGGCGTGGCCACAACCTTTCGCAACAATTGTTATCTGCGAATGATAAGGTTTTAGCTGAGAAGAGACAACTCTTTTATGAATGAAAAAAAAACTTCTAAACCGCTGCACCGATTTTCACAGTATGTTCATGCCGATCAGGTAAGTGGCGTAGGCTATGTGAACCGGTTCAGAAGCGGTTACAAACGGTACCTCATGATTATTTAAGCTACGAGCTTGAAATTTTGGACGAAGATTGGCAATATAAAGTTGGATATTTTACTGTATTTGAACCGGTTTTAAACAGGTTCGATATTCGGATTGATTCAAAGCAATATCTCCCATATTGTTTAAACTATAAACTAAATACTTGATGTGTAGAAACTAGCCGGGTGAACCAGTTCAAAAGTGCTTGAAGACCACATCTCAGAAATTACTTGCTGTGATCTGGAAAATTCGTCTGAAGGTTTACATTAAACATACCTTAAAAATTGTTAAAGCTATTATTAACTGTAAATTTGATGTGTGGGGGGAACTTTCCCAATTAAAAACTGCTTTCGTATAATTTTGAACAGTTTCAAATGTTAATACATATTCACAAAATGCAAAGGACCAAGGCGACGCCGGGTATACAGATAGTTGTCAATCAATAAAAAGTAATGGGACTAAATTTGGCGGTTTTTTTTGTTGTTTCTAAACGCTACTTAATGGGAACAAGTGTAAATGTAAATAATATTAATATATAAAATTGTTTTAATATTTAGTTCTTTTAAAATGACCTCAGTCGTCGAGTTTAGAATAACACTTTAACGGACTCAATAACAGACGCTTCTGTATTTACTTACTTCTTGTTGGTGAAAATATCAATTCCAACCATATGAATTTTTGCATGTCCGTGCTTTCCAGTTTTTGACGTTGACATCTCCACAATTTTGCAGGGCCTTGACTTCAGCATCACAAATCCGTTTTTGCGCAATCCTGAGCATTGCATCGGATACGTGGCAGATGCTCCAGAATCTGCAGTCTCGAAATGATGGTCGTCCATTTCAGCCATGATATAGTTATACAAAAAATATCTTGAAAGAGAAAGTTGGATAAAATACAAAAGTTAGAGCAAATGCAAACAAATAAAATTGATTTCCCAAATAATGTGCCACGAAGGCAAACTGTGCATTGATTAAAACAATTTTTATAATATCGCGTCGATGGATGGACCATATGTACATACATGCTATTGTATGTATACACATACATTTGTATGTATGCCAAATCGCCCCCATGCTAATTTGAAATACATATGTGAGCACACTTTGCTAAATAAATGTTCACTTAAACTTGCACAATAATTCAATTTGTTTTTAACTGTGTACCGATATGAACAAATGCACACATGAATGTACATTTGTACATATGTATGTATGAAAGTATAAATGGGTTGCCGACCGACAATTATAATCTTTTCAAACACAGAAAACACGAAAACGACGTATATACAAATGTTCTTCATCAACAAACATTAAGACGCATTTTACGCTGACCCAGACTAATTTGCACAATGCCTAAACACCGCAATATTGCAAATTTTTTTACTCACATGGGACAAAGCAACCGCTCCAAGCGAACTTGTAAATCGAAAGAACCCTGCGTTAAAACTGCACACGTTTTGTTTCCGGCCAAAAATCAGCAAGAAACGACCCAACCCTAACTCTTGGAAGCGTTTGGAAATGACGATAACATAGTTTTCGTAAAAAATTGGAACGATGGAATCGGGTCAAAATTACTTGGTGAAACAGATAAAGGCCCAAATTTTAAAACCCTATTTTCTATACCATTATTTACAATTGACTTAATCAGTTCTTTTAAAATCTGCAATAATAAATACATAGTTCTTACCTGTTATTATGTTGAAATCAGTTGCTAATGTATTTATGAAAGTTTTTTATAATAGTTTGCAACGTAGAGGAATCATCTCCGACCATATAAAGTATATATATTCTGATCAGCATGACGAGCTGAGTCGATTAAGCTTTTCCGTCCGTCTGTCCGTCTCCGTCTCCGTCTGTCCCTTCTGTTTCACACAGAGTCTTCTTTTACTGCACGCTGCTAATATGTCGGACCGACCGGTCGGTGACTACTTCTTGTTGTTTTTAAGTGATCTGGAAGTTTGGTCCAAGTCGTAACTTGAGACAAGCTATTTCAAGTGTATGAAAACTTCGGTACAGACGAGTTAGCTTTGCCTTTTCGTTTTTTAGTTGTGTCTTCAACGAATATTTAACAAATTTATTGAAATTATCTTTAAAAATTAAAGTTACCAGACAATTTAAAGAAAAAAAACAACTCAGTTGGTTTTTTTTCCACAAGAAATATGTCGAAATAGTCAATCTATTAAAGACTGGCCACAATTAACTTGTACCTTCGTGAATTTTAGACTACATTTTCAAACCCCAGAATTCTGGAGATTTGATTATCATATTCCGCCCTGTTCCAAATTCCGAGTCGTCTTTCTTGTATTTACAATTCAAGTTAAATTTATAATTTTTAATATAATGTAATAAAATATATATTTTTTAATTTACTATTGAGTATTGTTGAATACTCTATTTAACAAGATATTGCAATACTTTTGTCAGTTTCTTGAAACGGAATGAGTTATCTCTCGCTCGGTTTGTGGCACTTACGATAGTTCGCAATTTGGATAGAAAGAGCGTAGAATTTCATGCAAATGCAATTAATATTGTTTCTACATTTGCTTCATCTACTGTTTTCTTTGCAATCTATTACTGTATATACAAAATGTACACAAAATGAAAATATTTATATAGAATGTATAAAATATATATGACCAGCCAGCAATTTAGCAAGTGGTTTGCAAACCAAGCTTACGGTAAGATTAAAACATTTGCTAGTATAAGCGATTTGAGCATGTCGTTTCAGAGACCGAGAAAAATATCGTTCTCACGCTCCTCCGCTTTCTTGGCAAAACTGCTGATCTTTTAGTGCTAGGCAGCTGGCAAGGCAGGCGAAAAATGTTAGGCTTGAGCGAAGGCAAGAAAAACGAGAAAGGCAAAGCTAACTTCGTCTGTACCGAAATTCTGATACACTTGAAAAAGCTTGTCTTAACGGTTATAGTCTCTGCACACTGAGCACATTTTAGAGGAACGCATGGAATTAGATGATGATGTGAAATTGAAATTTACACTACCCACATCTAACATCTCACATATTTAAAATTTGCTCAACAATATCAGACTTATGAATTCATGGTGGTGATTAAAAGGCAGAAATTATTGGTCCTTATCCCGAAGGAAGATTATTTGGGCGTTTTGTGACATGTTTTGCGAATTCTTATGCTCCAGTATCTTTTTTTGCTAATTTAATCAGCATCAGATCTCGTCCGATTTGGTATATGGGCATTGGTATTATCGATGCATTTGCTGCTTGAAATTTCAGAATTAATGTTAATTGGGTCCTCTGCGTAAAAAGGTGAAAAGATCTGCATCATGTCCGGAATGGGGCGAACACCTATTATGATTTTGTCACATATCATCAACATGGTCCTTATGCTAGCTTCTGTGCAAGGCGTTTTCAAGGCTTTTTCCTGCTGAATTAATATATAAAATAAAAATATTTAATAATGCATGACAAGTTTCTCTGCCACTACTTAGTTTCATGAGGAACGTGTGGAATAGAAACATTTTGCTTCAAGATGTTAGATGTTGGATGTTGCTCAGTGGAAAAAGCCTATTAGCGACTTTGACCAAGCTTCGCAGATCAGCTTAAAACCATTCAATACTTCCCATGACCGTGTTTGAGAGCGGTAATATTAAGAACAAAACAGTTTTTCTCACTAAAACCCATTTCCGAACGAACATTTCTATGGCAGCTATAAGAAGTAGTCATCCGATCCGGTCGGTTCCGACATATTAGCAGCGTGCAGTAAAAAGAAGACTCTGTGCAAAGTTTCAACTCGATAGCTTCAAATCTGAGGGACT
This sequence comes from Lordiphosa stackelbergi, assembly GCA_018904235.1. Taxonomy (NCBI): domain Eukaryota; kingdom Metazoa; phylum Arthropoda; class Insecta; order Diptera; family Drosophilidae; genus Lordiphosa; species Lordiphosa stackelbergi. Next base: position 80,947 of record JAEIFU010000967.1, read on the forward strand.
AGTTCGCGTAGAAACAGACGGACAGACGGTCGTACAAAGCATAATCGACTCAGCTCGTCATGCTGATTAAGAATATATATACTTTATGTGGTCTGAGATGATTCCTTCTATGCGTTGCAAACTTCTGGGCAAAATTATAATACACTTTTCAAGTGTATAAAAATAGAGGGAAGCTAACTTCGGCTCGACCGAAGTTTATATACCCTTGGAGCATGATATATGCCTGCCAGTTTGTTATGTGGAAGCTATACGACATATTCATCCGATTTTGATCTAACTTTCCAAAATTGTGTCGAAACAAGGGAATCAAACCGGAACCGTATACCAAAAAGAACCGATTGAAACTCAGAACCGGAACCCGAACCGGAACCGATATTTTTTATTTTTTGTATACCGGTATCCGAGAGCCGTTATTGTTAGAACCGAAAAGAACCTAAACGTTGAACCGGTACGGTTTCGGTTCTGAATGCAACCACTAGACTGCGAAACGAGCAGTAAGATTTTGCGGATTTTTAAGCAATATGGCTCAATTGTTAGCTTCAAATAAAAAAGATTCTGGCTTAGCAAAACTTTTGTTCAGTGAAATAGAAAATCGCGAGACCAGCCTGTTTGAAAATAATGCATTCCTATGTGGAATTTTCTTAGACCCTCACTTTAATGTCATGGTAACCTCTGAACAGAAAAGTTCATGTGTAACTGCTTTGACTTATGTACAGGGTTGCCCATATTCGACGGACCCATCTTCTTCTTCTTAATTGGCCCGATGCATGCATCACAACCGTTCGACGGTCTCGGCCGCTGCCAACAATGTCCGCCAGTCGCTTCTGCTCCGTGCGAGCTGGGACCAATTGGTCAAACCAAGCTTGGCAAGGTCTGCCCGAACCTGGTCATCCCATCTTAGTCGGGGTCTCCCCGCCTGCCTCTTCCTCCGAAGTCAGCCGCCTTCGAATAATAAGCTTTCCTTACTGGAGCTTCTTCGTCCATCCTGGTGACATGTCTAACCAGCGCAGCCGCTGTTGCTTTATGCGCTTGACCAGACAGGTGTCCCCATAGAGCTCATACAGTTCGTCATTATTTCGAATGCGGAAAACATCGCCAACTTTTAAAGGTCCATAAATCCTCCGAAGAATCTTTCGTTCAAACACGCCAATCGCCGCTTCATCCGCTGCTGTCATTGTCCATGCTTCTGCGCCGTATTGCAGGACTGGGATGATTAGCGACTTGTATAGGGCTAATTTTGTTCTTCGCTTGAGGTCTCTGCTCTTAAGCTCTCTTCTTAACCCGTAGAAGCATCGGTTTGCAAGAGTGATCCTTCGTCGGATTTCCAGACTGATGTTGTTGTCGCTGGTTATCGTCGTTCCGAGGTAAACAAAATCCTCAACAACTTTAAAGTTGTATTCTCCCATTGTAACAAATTGTCCAAGACGCAAGGACTTTTTGTCCGCGGATACAAGGTATTTCGTCTTGTCCTCATTTACCGCTAAACCCATCAGTTCTGACTGCCTCTCAATCTCTGAAAACGCCCTGCTTACCGCCCGTTCGTTTTTGCCGATGATGTCGATATCATCAGCATATGCGAGTAGCATTAGATCTTTATAAATAAAGGCGCCCGTTCTGTTGGCATGTGGGCACCGGCGCAGTATATATTCCATCAGTAGATTGAAGAAGTCACACGATAAGGTATCGCCCTGCCTAAAACCTCTCTTGGTATCAAATGGTTCGGAAAGGTTCTTTCCTATTTTGACATAGCTTTGTGTACTTCTCAACGTCATCATGCAAAGACGAACGTACTTTGCTGGTATACCAAGGGTAGACAAGGCTTCAAAAAACCTTGACCTTATCGGCGTGTCGAAGGCTGATTTATAATCAACAAATAGATGGAGTGTGTTGATGCCTCTCTCATAGGTCTTCTCCAGGATTTGTCGTAACATGAATATCTGGTCTGTGGTGGATTTACCAGGTCTAAAGCCACACTGATAAGGTCCAATCAGTGTGTTAATAAGCGGCTTAAGACGTTCACAAATAATGCGCGACAGAACCTTATATGCAATGGGAAGGAGACTGATCCCGCGGTAGTTGGCGCAAACTGCAGGGTCTCCTTTTTTAAAGATTGGGCATAGAACACTTAAATTCCAATCGTCGGGCATGCTTTCGTCAACCCATATACAGCAAAGAAGTTGGTGCATGCACCTTACCAATTCTTCCCCTCCAGCCTTGAACAATTCAGCGGGCAGCTTATCAGCGCCAGGTGATTTATTGTTCTTTAGCCTTTGTATGGCTAAGCAGACTTCCTGTTGGGTCGGCGGGTCTATCTCTATGTTGTCGATTGGTGGCATCGCTACTTCTCTAGAGGCGGCATCATGTTCGTCATCGCCTCCCAGTAGGTTGGAGAAGTAGCTTCTCCATTTGTTAAGCGCCACTTGCGGATCGGTGACCAGATTCCCGTGTTCGTCTTTTGCATTGTGCGACTCTGGGCTTAAAACCTTCCGTTAATTGCTTAATTTTTTGGTAAAATTTTCGAGTCTCACTCATGCCGAATAACATCTCGACTTCCTCGCGCATGCGCCTTTCCTGCTCGCTCTTTTCCTTCTAAAGAGGCGCTTCCGCTCTTTCTTTTTCTCCCGATATCGCTCCTTAACAGCCCGCGTTGCTCCCGACTGCAGAGTTCTCCTGTAGGCTGCGTCTTTTTCTGCAGTAGCAAGTCGGCACTCCTCATCGTACCAAGTCCGACTCCGAGGGGACTCGGAGTACCCGAGTATCTCCTTGGCAGCCGTACTCATGGAGTGTGATATACGATTCCACTGTTCGCATATATCGGAAGAAGATGGGGAGGTTTCCCTGAGCAGTTGGGCGAGTTTGGCTTTGTAGGCATCAGAGGTCCCTTGTGATTGCAGCTTCTCGACGTTTAGCTTTCGACGTGTGCCAGAGCGTGAGGCATTTGCCACACTGAGCCGCGTGCGTACCTTGGCTGCAACCAGGTAGTGATCCGAGTCTATGTTGGCTCCTCGAATCGCACGCCCGTCTAGTACACTCGATGAGTGCCTTCCGTCGATCACAACGTGATCAATCTGGTTTCGTGTTCGTTGATCAGGGGACTTCCAGGTCGCCTTATGGATGTCGAGGTGTCGACGGACCCATGTTTTTTTTTAAAAAATCAAAGAAAACAATAAAAAATTTGGCGGTTGGCAATCTTAATCATTTAATTTGTTCCAAGTAGATTTGTTTACATCAATTTTTGAATATGATATCTCTCAAATGACCGCCTCTGGCGTTGATGGCGTATTGTGCCCTTTTTGAAATACATATGTGAGCACACTTTGCTAAATAAATGTTCACTTAAACTTGCATCGATTTCACCAACATTTCGGCCGGAATAGCGGCTATTTCTTCACGAATGTTGTCCTTGAGCTCTTCTACGGTCCTTGGCTTGTTAACGTAAACCTTTGACTTCAAATATCCTCACAAGAAGAAGTCAGGCGGCGTCAAATCGGGCGAACGCGGTGGCCAGTCCAAATCACCACTTTTCGACATCAAACGGCCCGGAAACAATTTCTTCAGAAAATCGATTGTTATGCGACTTGTGTGCGGTGGAGCGCCGTCTTGTTGAAACCAGAACTGCCTCAAACGCTTTCGACGAATAATTGGCATCACAAAATTGGTCATCATGTCGCGATAACGCTCCTGGTTGATGGTAACAGCATGGCCATTTTCATTTTGGAAGAAAAACGGCCCAATGACCGTTTTCGCACTAACGCCGCATCAAACTGTGACTTTTTCGTCATGAAGAGGCACTTCTTGAATCTCCTGAGGATTTTCAGTGGCGTAAATACGGCAATTTTGCTTATTTACGGTCCCATTTCACACATTTCGGTCACATTTTTTAATTTTTTAAAAGCACGTTGAGTTTTCACAATTGACTTGTTCTGTTGAATGTAAATTTCAACTATTTCAGAGCGCTCGCGTGGCGTGTATTGTTCCATGGTAAAAATCTGCTTGGACTGACGCTTCAAACGCGGTATGTCATTAAGCGATCTGACATCTCTGTCAAAAGTTATGGCGTTGCCAGATGGGTCCGTCGAATATGGGAAACCCTGTATATTCAAGAACATTATCCACTTCTGCCCAATTGCAAACAAATGAGGAAAGCAGCTCTGACCCAACTACTTTGTCTGAAAGTGGAGATGAAGACGATTTATATATGAATTGATATGAAAAGAAACAGGACAGTACAAATACTTTGGTATTTTCACAAAACAGTTTAATGGCATCAATCAACGTTTTCCTGAGCTTAAATCGTTTACAAAATAAAGATAATGTACTTAAATGGTGGTCAGAAAATTCGACAAATAAGCGTATAGCGCTTATATTAAAATTGTCCAGATGTTTGTAACGCACAAAAGGAAACATTCTTAATCAGCATGACGAGCTGAGTTGATATAGCCATGTCTGCATCTAAACTTTGCACGAAGTCTTTTGGTACAAATACGCTGCACATTTGTCGGAACCGGCCGGATCGGATGACTATAGCATATAGCTGCCATAGGAACGATCGGTTGAAAAAGAAGTTCTAGTGAAAAAACTTTTTTGTTTTCAATGCTATCGTTCCCAAACTCGTTACTGATCAATATTATATGTTAACACACAATTCTGTCAAATTTGATCCAAATCAGAAGACTATAGCATATAGCTGCCATAGGAACGATCCTTTTTGTTTTCAATGGTAGCATCTTTATACTTTCGAGTTATGAATATTATCTGTTTTAACATAATTTTGGAGAGTTTGATCAAAATCGGATGAATATATCGTATAGCTGCCATATAAAAAACTGGCAGGCATATATCATGCTGTAAGGGTATATAAACTTCGGTCGAGCCGAAGTTAGCTGCCCACTATTTTTATTTTTTATTTTAAGTAAATTTGGTAAAGACATTGTTGATAAAATATTATTTTAATCATCTTATGAATACAAACATGTATAATTTTTATGGCAAACACACGCAAATGGAATTGATAATTTATATACACATACATGTGTACTGCTGCTTACCCACTTTGTTTGGACTGAAGTTTTAAAATTTCCGTTGGTTTTAACGGTCCATTCCGTTACGTACCGGTACGATACCGAAATAAAAAGGTACCGGAACCGGAACTGTTGTGAAACTCGCCTTCTGCCAGCTTCATAGATGAGCAAAATCTGCGCGGGGGACTCTCCTTCAATATTGTTCAAAAAGCCAATTCGGAGTGACTAATTACAGACTTCAATTTCACTTTATTAACAGAGTGCAAAAAAAATATATTAATTATACAAAATAGAAAAGGGCAAAACGATTATATGCTCGCGACCAGCACGCAACTGCACTCGATGACGTTCAGATCCAGACTCGTTCGCTTTGGCTATTAAGCATTTGATCGGAGTAAGTGCGTGTGGAGAAGAGCTTTCAATTCGCCGACTTGTCGTTTGTCGCCTCAAAGCTTAAAAATCGTACATGCCGCCCCCAATACTGGGACCAGTATTCAAACCAATCGATCGCTGCTATCCTGTTGCTCTACTGAAAAGAGAAAGTGTTCATTGTGGCATATAAATGTGCGATCAAAGGTACTAATTTGGGTAATCGGAAGTTTTCGGATCAGGCTCGATAAATCTTGATATAGGCAGTCGGCATATTTTAGAAACAGAGCGTTTATACACGCCGGATGACGTTTTAATGGTGGCAACCCGAACCAGATTGTCTGCTCCTGGATGAACTTCAATTATTCTTCCTAATTTCCATTCGTTAGGCGGCAGCCGGTCATCCTTGATAATAACAATGTCGTTAATTTGAAGGTTGTCGTTTTCGTGGCGCCATTTTGGGCGAGCTTGTTGATGAGAAAGCCAATCATTGCTCCAACGATTCCAGAATTGCCTCAACATTATTTGTCCTTCAAGAAAGTGAGTACTCAGTGGGACATCCTTTGGAGCAATATCCGGTGGAGCCAGCAACGAATCGCCGATTAAGAAATGAGCGGGTGTTAGCACTGATAGGTCATCAGGCTCTGCATTAAGCGGGCATAAGGGGCTGGAGTTAAGGCAGGCTTCTATCTGTGTTAAGACGGTGGTAGTGCCGCAATCGCTATACATGTGCTGACAATATCCGCGTCGAGCAATAAAACGCTGCAAAGCCATCAGAAAATGTTCAGTGGACAGTCCTGTAACAGCCTCTAGGTGTATCGCTTTTGTAGCTAGGCAGATAAAAACTGCGATATACGCCTTGTAGCTTGTGTGTCCCCGGAATCTTGCCAGTAGCTATGAAGGCACGTTTTGGAGGGTTTACTCGATGCAGAGGAAGGTCTGCCATCAATTGCACTGTTGGCTTTGGTCGATGTCGAAAACAAAGTACACATTTTCGAAGGATGCGCTTTACGACTTGTTTTCCATTGATTATCCAAAACTGGTGTCGAATTGTAGCCAGTGTCAGTTCTGTGCCACCATGCAATGTGATGCGATGTGCATTTCGAACCACGAGAGCGGTGAAATGATGCATATGTGGTAGAATCATAGGGTTTCGTTGATCAATAGCGAGATGATTTGCATGTCGTAGTCGACCACGAACTCGAATAATGTTTTTTTCATCCAGAAATGGTGACAATTGACAGGGCTTATGCTTGCCTAATAAGGGTTTATTGGCTTTAAAAATAGAGATTTC